>ML435329.1:0-60465 GCA_005239525.1 Nicotiana knightiana | reverse complement strand
TATATATATATATATATATATATATATATATATATATATATATATATTTTGTTTACATATTTAACTAGCGAGTATAGTGGCCAAATGTGTCCTTTGCTGGATACTACTAGTCGATTACCAATTAAAGTCTGTCCGCATGAACAAGTATTTTGACCAAGTGAAAGTTACGCAACAGATTGTGGTTGTTTCTTTCTCCTCATCTTTTTTGTGGCCCAAGGTGGAGAAATTAAAGAGATAAAGAGGTTTTTTTTTTTTACTTTTAGCCCGTGACAGAAATTATTTATAATTGGTATTTAATAAAATATATAAAATTTGTATAATTTTTGTATATAACATACATAATGTGTATATATATATATAAAATAAAAATTCGACTATTATTTTGAGAACGGCTATACAATATAATTTTTCCAGAGAAAAACGCATAGAAAGAACCGAACAACGTACGTCTGGAAAAGCTCTATCTGATTTCTTTCCTTTGCTTTTATCTTCCCAGATAAATATCTTAATTAGTCAATTATTAGAAGACTTCAATTAAATGGTAAAAAAGATACTCATTTCCAATTTATATGAACATTTTTGACTGAGCATGAAATTTAAGAAAAAATGAAGACTTTTAAAATTTGTGATTCTAAATAAGTCAAAAAGGGGCCAGAGTATTTGTGTGGTTATAAAAACTTCTCATTAAAAGTAGAATTGTAAGTGTAAGTTAAATTATTACCAAATTTAAAAATGGATTATTCTTTTTGGAACAAACCAAAAATGAAATAGATTTAGCGGAACAGAGAGAGTATCTAATAACACCCAAACAAATACGTTCTATGCAAACACGTCGGTTTTTATCTAGTGTTGAGTCTCATGTTAAGAGATAGAAGGCTTGCACGAGCTGTTTGCTTGATAACAATTCCATTGGTAACACTCAAGTGCTCAACTACTCAATACTCCGACGTGGAATCATTCTTTGATATTGCACTTAGTGGTAATTCATAAGAAAACCGAACAGCAACGTGTCATTTTAAGCGTTCATAAATCTTGAATAATTGCAGTTCATCGAATTCTAATACTATTAAATTAAAGAAAAATGATCACCTTATAAAGATGTAGATTCTTGGTGTGATTTTATTATTGCACTATATTAATTACTCAAGGTCAATGGAACAACTGTTTAAACGAAGTTCAAATTGAAACTTAAGAGGCAGAATTAAGTGGTCTTTCGGATAGTGTACAACCAACCACATAAGTGGCCTCATGTCACATCACCCGGCGGCGTCGTATCAATTGAATTTTGTTGCTTTATCTATAAAAAATACTAACCAAATCATCTCCAACATTTCTTTTTCTTCAGCTTCTAGCTTTAGCTTTTAGGAAATTAACAAAAAGACAACTTTTCCATTGTTAGCATACAGTATGCCGTGGTGTAAAGTTTCATCCTTTGCTTTTCATATCAAATACAAGTCCTTTAAGACAATTCACAGGCTTGCTGAAGACGAGTTATATATACTTTCAGCTATTTTCTCCCGTCTAAGTCTCTTGTAAGACTACAAAAGGATCTCACAAATCAAAGTGGAAAACAATTCGGCAATATGTTTAGAATGTAAGTATATATTGCCAAGATAAGTGGATCCACTTAGTTAAATCCATTGTAGTAAGTTGCAACATGGAGGCATCTCAACTACTCATTTTTCCTTTGAGTGATTTCACGCCATTCTTTTGTGCAGTGCAACAGTTTCTACAACACAACCAAAATCAAAAAGTTCGACATGACACCAAAAACAAAGAGGGAAAACCTATTTCTTAAATGACAAGGGAAGTCGTCAAGATTTTAGATGATTTCAGTGTTGGAAAGTTTGAATGACTTATAAATCTCCAAGTTCTTTGAATCTTAATCTTCCTCTCTTCTCTCCCTTTCTCTTACTTCCCGGAGCTCTAATTTGTCAGAGTTCAAATATGAATAGTGCACACCTGTTAATTTATCGCCTTGTCAGTGATATGCCCTTGCTTTTTCTTTTTGACAACTTAGAAATCAGGTGAAGGTTCAAAACTCGATGGACAATGACCATCTCGACTTAAGTAGTAGTACTTGGTTTTTGTTTGTAGTAGGATTCAAACATGTGATATGCGCCTAGTTTACATATTAAGCAGTGCGCTCTTAACCACTAGATCAAAGCCTTGGGGGCACAATCTTTGCTTTGTCTCATAATTCTTCCATGAGAGATTAATAATGCTTAAATAAATTCAATTTGGAGTCATCAAATAAACTAAGTGTATGATCCACCATGATTTTATATAGAATCACCTAACATATTCTATTCTTTTAACTTTTGCTTTCTCATATTCTAATATTTCGTTTCAAGAACATGAGGATCACTTGAGCGACATTATTAATTTATTTGTAGTTAGACTTTAGTCAGCTTTTAATTAATTAGAAGGAAGACTTGCATTATGGCAAGAAAACATGAGTAGATATGTGGGCCTAGAAGAGTTGATAAAGAAAACGATCACTTCTTGCAAAGCTGAAATGATGCAACTTGATAAAAAATCGTGTTCCTCCAATTGTCTGCCAGAGAGTTTAATGGAGCAATAGAATATGAGCTAAAGATTGGATTTTTATTTTAGTTATCTGTCTTTTGGTTCCTTAGAGTACCAAAAGCTCCAAAAAAACTCACTCTATTATAATGCTTGGCTGAACTGGAAATTATCTGTTGCAGCTTCATAAAGGAGACATACTATCTGTCTTGCACACCATGGAATTGATAGAGATGAAGTTTCCTCATGATTCATCAATATTCTTTATTAGCTATATATTAAATTTTAAGCAGCATATTAAGGTAAAATCATAGGGCTATTTTTTTTTTAATTACCCAGGGTTTTGTCTTCCCTAAATAAAGAAGGACGGTAATTAAGTTTTTGGCTCAAATGTACATGCAAAAGGTGCTAATGAATTCGTGCACTTAGGCCCGTTGAGGCAATATTAGGTTGCAATTGGAAAAGGGATATTTGAAGTCCAAGTTAATAAAGAGAGTTTGGAACTTGAAATTGGCACTAGGCATGAATTTCCATTGGAAATAAAGTTAGAAGGTTCGTAAATGAAAAGTATTCCAGTTTTAATATTTTTCAAATAAGTTTTTCAATATCTCTATTCCAAGTTGAAGTCAAAATAATGTAGAAAGAATTGCAAAACAATTTTCAGTACTCTTATGTATATTCGGATTTAATTACTGGAACTTGAAGATCATTTTCTAGCTTGTTCTTTCTAACTCCTAGATACAGTTCTTCAAGAAGTTGCGATTTGATCATTATTAGCAGAGGAAGCAAGAGAAAAAGAAAAAAAAATCAAACACTTAAATATAAAATCTTCTGATAAGAGTATTTTATATATCTTGTATGAGTCACAAGAAAGATTCTTTCAGCTGGAATTCATCAATTTTGTACAACGACAATTATACACAAATATTCAAGCTCAAACCACAAATAATAAACTACTATAATAGACTCTGATACATAAAAAATTAAACTCACCTTTTCCTTTTTCATATAATCTTGGACGAAACATGATCATCATAATAAATCAACACTCAGAAACAACTTCGCCGCCATCGACTTCTCTCCTGTGGAAATTCCGGTGGCAACCGCAAGCAGCGCATGTAAGGGCGGCGGTCGTCCCATCCTCTCCGCTCGCCATGAATTCACGGCAACCATCTACGGCGTAGCCTCCTATATTCGCCGCATGATTCCTTTGGCACTCAACGTATCGTATGTTCCTAGTCGAGGAACCTCCGATGTTTCTTCTGGATCCGTCTGTTCTCACAACCACTTGCCTTTTTTTCATCATTCTTGAAAAAAAAAACCCTATTTGAACGTTGACTAATAGATAGGGAGACTGATTTTAGATTGGGTCCTGCTCCGGGATTCTTTACTTTGAAAAGGAGAGCTTGAAAATAAAGCTTAGTCTTCTGAATATAAACCTAACCCTAGCATGTTAATATATACTAGCACCCTTGCTAGTTTTAACATCAAAAAGGAAAAAAGAAAAGAAAAAAAGATGGAAAAGGGACAAGACTTTGGAGAGGTTGGGCTGGGGGCTGGGGCCGTAGTTGTGGGAAGGAGTATATGATAGGATGGACAATGGCCTTTTTCAATCATTGTTTCTATACTTTTTTGGTCCAAAAACTAGGCAAGATTCTCTGATCACGCATACTACAAATTTCACCTCACCATATAAAAAATGACACATATCGTGTAAACTTGGGCTTCTTTTTCTTCTCTTTTTAATTTTTAAGTTATTAGTTTCCAAACTGGACGGGGAGAGAGTTGATTTGTCTTAAAAAATTGGACATGGATATGATTTTCAAGGAATTCGAAGAGAACGATCAAACATATAACGGGATAAATGAGATCGGGGATCCTTAATTAGAGATTTAAGATTCTAGAATTTCTAATAAGAAATGTTTCCGCTTTAAATTGACCCTATACGGCCGGACGAGTCAATGGATTATTCCAATTACCAAAAGACAAAATAAAGAATTACAAAGCTAGCAAACCACACGCCCATTAATAATGTTATGTATTATTAAGCATTTGAATCTTTTCTTTTTTCCGAGGACAATATTAGACGTTAATTTGAAAGGCATTCGTGGATACGTTAATGATGGAAATCTTGGAATGAGGGTTGGAAATGATAGCTCAACTGCTTAGTAGTTAGTAGCATATATAGAAGAGAAAGATGGTGATTTATATGTTAATTAGTTCGTCGTTAAGCTGATGGAAACGCCTTGCTTTACTGGCACAGAGAAAAAGTGATTGATTTAAGTTTAAGATATATGCTAATTCCACAATCTGTGGGTCCTTAATGACATTTAGATGCCAGGTTATTATGGCCCGTTCCACTGTGTCAACAACTCTCTCTATTTTTCTAGTCCATAATGACAAATTCTTCAACCTAAACATAGACGCCAAAAACCAATATTCTAATTTCTAGGCTCCTCCAACCCACAAGGAAAATATATTGTAGGTTTTTCAGACAGAAGTTGCTTGCTTTTAGTATAAACACCGTAAGTAGTTTCAAAAAAATAGTTTATTTTAAGGTTTCTCAACTTTGTGCCATCACTTTGCATAAACTTCCAAGCTCAAGGTTTCACTTCTTTTTTGTGTGGATTGTAGTGGTTAGGGACGTTTGGTACTTTATATTGTTGGTACCGCAAAATAGCCCGTGCACATTCTTTGGTACTCGTTAAATATGCTTATGTAACTAGTGCTGATGGTGGAATTATGGTTTTGCTATGACAATAAGAAGGGCTATTATGAAAAATTGGAAAGCCCAACAGAAAGCTTGAAGAAGGAACCAAAATTATGTTTTAAATTCTGATTGGGTGCAATGAGAGGTGAAGAATTATTCAATTGATATATGAATGATGGATAGACAAGTAGCATCGAGAAGCACCTCCACCATAGGTGCAAATGAGCAGACAATAGACAAAAAAATAAATAAAGAGAAACATACGTTTTCAAGAAGCACGTGCCTTTATTAAGTGATATTGGACGAAGGGTATTGTTTACACAACAAGGGGCCACTACAAGATCAATCCAAAAATTTTAAAAGAAAAGTCCCTCCAGGATCACACTTAATTTCTTTTCAAAAAACAAAAAGGAAACAAAAACATAAACTTTTCTTCCTGTTAAAAAGATGAACTTAAAAAATGGGAAAATCGACAAGTAGCAAAAGAATGGCATTGCGTGACCATGTAATAAACTGCTTGTAATTTTAAGCAGCACGATACTATTATAGATCCAGATTTTCTTGACCCCCCATCCAACCCACCAAAAATAAATAAATAAATAATTGAAGTCATCTTTCGTTTTCCAAGCCAGTCAATTTAGAGATTTCTCCTTAGTCATGAGAAATTCCAAACAGTGTCCCAGTTGTAATCTAGTTAATTTCCATAAAAAGGTAAAGGTTATGATATGAAAATTATGAAGAGTCAACAACATATCTCGATAGAGTAAGTCATAGGAATTAACAATTATTATTGAAAATAACAAGTCTCGAGAGAACCATAAACAAGGGCAGCAGGATGAGTAAAACCAGGGAATATTTCCAGAAAAGCTAATACAAAAAGGGACTTCCACAACAGAAGCTACATTTGGTATAATGCCACTATCATTGGTATGTTAAATTTTACGAGGGATTGGTGGGGGTGGGGTTTACATGTGATGGTAACATTTGATCCAAAATGTTTACTGACATTGTTAAAAATATCTCTACAATGATCATCAATTTATTAAAATAACTTTTTATATCCAAGTTTAGAATTAATATAGAAATTAGAATACAAAGCTTACGTAGACAAAATTATAATAAGGATGTTAAGCTTACAATTATTCTTTCTTTTTAGTTTGATTTAATTATTCAAAACTCATACACTTTTTATCAGAAATTTCTCTATTTTATAACTCGAACCCAAGGCTTTATATTAAGAATATTGGAGGAATCTCATTCATTGCTCGACATTCATGTGTTACAATTGTTAAGTTTGTTTTGATCATAACTTCACATAAATAGTTCTACCTTACTCTTCCATTAAAAAGAAGTTCAAACACTATTTTCCTTATCAAAAATAGAAAGGAAAAAGACTGATCACTTTCTACACTGGATTTCCTTACCATATGTCTCTTTGTTATTTTCTAGTGTTAGTGGCAAGAAGACCCCTAAAAGTTCATACAGTAAAATTCCTATCTAAACATTTTTGTGTCGATCGGGTACAACATACAAATGAAGACACGTGTAAAACATATCATTTCCTGTAGTACTATTTGGTAAAATTATAACGTGAATTTGGTTAAGTGTTAAAGGGTTGATATAAACTTTGAAGAGATGGATGATTGGCAACATATAGGAAGTTTATGCAAGACGAGACATTTTGTTTCTCACCAACCGTACCCAACCTATATGGTTTACATAGTCTACAGTACAATATAACCTATGACTTTGGATTTCTTATGCCCTCAAAAATTATCTTGTCGTTTAAAAATATTTTTCTTTTCTTATCGCAACTGATCATCAGAGATGATTTAGTCGACAGGGAAGAATGAAATTGGGAAAGTCAAAGTGGAGATCTCGGCTTGTAAATTGTACAAATTAGAAAAATTCCAAGTGGACAAAAGCTCTACCATCATGTTAAGCTTCACATGGCTTCTTTCTTTTCACCATGAGATAATATGGCTTAGAAAGTATACAAGGACCACATTACCCCTTGTTTGCAATAAATTTTTGTATAAAAACAAAAACTTCAATCACAAACAACAATAAAGAAAAAAAGATTTTATTGATAAATATTGCAGGTTACAATTATGTTATCCATTGATTCTTCCCTCCGATTTGTTTTACGTGATTCGATGGCTTTAGCAGCGTATTTCTCGAACGTAGGACTTTGAGCAAGACATATTTGACATGAATATTCCAAGAATTTTATGAAATTTCGGAGATTTCTTATTTGATCTCTTTGTGCATATTCCGAGAGTTTATGGAATTATTGAGATCGTCTTTGAAGGACATATGTAGCCTTATTTATAGGCATGAATTATGGTTTGGGTGGAGTAGCTACCAAGTAATCCTAATAGACTCCTAATGTTTCAAGAGTTGTCTTGAATTTAGAATTTATCTTGACCTGTTAAAATTTCTGTGTCTACAAATGCCCCCTGCTTCAAGGTTTGTCGAAGTGTAGGCCTGCTGAAACTTTAAGACGAAACTTGAAATACCTGACTATTACAATAGATATTCTTGAAATGTATAATTTTTGATTTGCACGAGGAAGAGATGAAGCGAAAAACTGGTCCCACCGAGCATGCCAATTTGTTTGCAATAATTTTTTGTAAAAAAATAAAATTGCAACCACAAACAACAATAAAGATAAAAAAAAATTTATTAATAATATTACGGGTTACAACTCTGTTTATCCCTTGATTCTTCCCTCTGATTTGTTCTACGTGATTTGAGGGCCTTAGCGGCGTATTTCTCGAACGTAAGACTTTGAGCAAGACATATTTGATATGAATATTCCAAGAGTTCCATGGAATTTCGATGATCTCTTATTTGATCTCTTTGTGCATATTATGGAATTGCTGAGATCGTCTTTGAAGTGTAGCCTTATTTATAAGCATGAATTAAGGTTTTGGTGGAGTAGCCATCAAATAACCCTAATAGACTCCTAATATTTCAAGAGTCATCTTGAATTTAGGATTTATCTTGACGTGTTAAAATTTCAGTGTCTACAATGTCACAATGACTTGTAGTAAAATAATTTTCTCTTTGTTGAGGCTTGGCGAGAGAGACACATGAAGTATCCTTACAACTTCGGNCACCCTTTCACCAACTGTTTCACTTGATTTGTTGATAGTTTAAAGTTCATCAATGGAGGCTCCTATGTTTATTGAAGGTTTTTTCAAGAGAGACGACTTTTCATATATGGGACCTTCAACCAACACTTGCACAATAAAATCCCTACTCTTGGAGGCTTGGAGAGACTGCATTTCATCATGGCCGAGTGAACATGTGCCACATTGCATCTTTGCAGGTTGGCGAGGAGGACAACTAATGTAGGCCTTCTCAACTTCAGCGAGCAAGTACCTGGTGTGTCTCTACTGCTTAGACTTCATAACATTTCATTCTCACATTAAGAAAATCATATCTCGACCTAGGAGTGTCCAAACTGCAATCCTCTTGATTCTAAAAAATCAAAAGTTGCACCTCAACGACATATCCAAAATTTAGGGCTAAATTCCATCAAGACAAGTCGGAATAAACTTTTGAAGGCGATGCACAAGTCTGTCATTTCGACTTCATATCACTGCAAGATGTCATTGGAAAATACATATCACAAACTAGGAACATCAAAATAGCAAGACGTCTATGCCATCGGAAAGATAAGTTCGAGACCTTCAACACCTGAAAATATCATGGCAGAACTCCTTTTAGCTTGGCCGCAATATAATTGTGAAGTCGCTCCTGATGTCTGCCTTGCTGCTTTTCAGCTTTGTGTACTCTCGTCAAAAAATTCATATTTCGAGCTTCGAGCATCAGAATCGCGAGCCATTTGTACGTTGGAAAGAAAACTTTAAAACACACAATATCTATAAATACCACGGCAAAAATCCTTTCAAAACGTCTGCCATACTATTTTGAAGTTGCTACAGACATCTGCCGCACTTGATTTCCAGATTTGCACACTCTAGATAAAGAAAATCGTATCTTGGGATAGGTAGAAATCATGAGCCGTTTGCTCCACTGGAAAAAAGACTCAGTGATAAGAAAAACCTCAAAATATCACAAAAGTATTCCTTCCAGATTGTCCGCAGCAGTTTCTTGAAATTGATCTAGATGCTTGCCTTGGTGCTTTTCAGCTTTGCACGCTCAAGTGGAAAAATTCATATCTCGAGCTAGGAATCTCAAAATTGTGATCCATTTGCCCCGTTAGAAATTAAAATCAGAGGTCTGCATCACATATGATTTCATGGCTTAACTTTCAAGATGGAAAAAGGAAAATTCTCAAAATCGACCTAGCTGCAGTAAACTTTTAGATTTGTGTACTTCCTGGGAAAAAAGTGTATCTAGAGCTAGTAACCTCCAAATCACAAATAGTTTGTGTTGTTGGAAACTAGAAATACAAATCTACAACATAAAAAATGTTAGGGACAGAACATCTTCCTGATGGACTGCAGTAGTTTCTAAATTTGACCCTGTCGTCTGTTGAGCTCGCTTTCCATCTATATGCTCTCTGAGTTGTCATGTGAATGTTGTTGTTTATTGAATTTGACTCTATAGTCTTGCATATAGTAACTTTAGCTATGATGCTTCACAAATATTATCTCTTAATTTACTTCTTTTACAAACTTGCAAAGGAGCTCAAAGGGTCTGAGGTGTCATGCAAGATGCGGAGCCACCCTTTCACCAACTGTTTCACTTGATTTGTTGATAGTTTAAAGTTCATCAATGGAGGCTCCTATGGTTATTGAAGGTTTTTTCAAGAGAGACGACTTTTCATATATGGGACCTTCAACCAACACTTGCACAAGAGAAGCAAACTATCATGCTCAAGGCATAACAACAAGAGACGTGGTCAAGATATCATCACAACTACTAAAGGCGAGAGACGTGCATTGAGAATGTCGTATTAAATGTAGAGACGTCACACAAACTTGGAAAAGCATTTGACACGTGTCAACAACAAAGCCTAGTTGACGATCATTTTCATTACTTAGGCTTTTGTATAAGATAATATCTAATCCCTTTCGACTCACCATTTTTGGATGTATCAACTTTGTAACATTGAAGCAATAAAATATCTTTTACACTTCTATGCAAATTGTCTTCTTTTTCATATTTATATATACCTCTCTATTCGAAAGAGTTAAGTAATGATCCCATAAGCCAAACCCTTTTTTTTAAACTCATGCGACTGAACTTAGAATGAAACTCTAAGTTGCCTACGCACATCGGGGAAGAGGATAAAGTCATAACGTAGTTCAGAGGGATATGTTCTTTATTTTTTGTTTTTATATTTTTTTTATATCCTAATTTTTACCGAGGCTTCGCGAGATTTTCATCCCAGCGGAATTGTTTTTTTTTTTTTTTTTTGGTCTTAACTTTTTCCTAGGCCGCCTCTTTCGAGGTTTTCAACCTAGAAGACTTTTTTTTTCTTGTTTATTTTTTTCTTTTTTTTTCGATCGTACACAGTTTAGACTTATGCGGGCTAGGAGTGTAGCAACATGCAGTTTAGTCTCATGCGTCAAGGAGCTCCATGACTTGCAGTTTATGCTCGTGGATCGAGGAGCATAAGATAACTTTCATGGGAAGTACTGCTTCAGAAACTTTCCATTGATTGGACCAACTCTGAGACCATCCTTATCAACGATTTTGTATGCGCCACTTTAATAGGATTCCTTCACAACATATGGACCATCCCATTTTGAAGTAAACTTATCGCCCATGCATTTGTTGGATTATGGGTCTTTTTAACAGCTAGGACCAAGTCTTATCCATTTGTTAAGGTTTTTTCTAGCTAGTTGAGCTTGATAGCACTCTAGTTTTTGTTGCGCTTACAATATTTTCTCATTCAATGCCTCTAACTCTGCTAGGCGAAGTTGAGCATTCTCTTCGGACGTAAGTCTTTCCTGGATGGTCGGCATGGCCTTTTTCTCTTGCCCTGCTTCTTTATGAGGCTGGCAAGTGTAAACAATGGTTCTCCTTTGCAACTTCAATGGACCATTGACAAAATAGACTTCTTCTTCATACGTGATGGGAAAGCACTATAGATTTCTATGTCAGCAACAACTTCAAAATGACCTCACCTTTCATGGATTTGCTCCTTGTTTTGACAGTATCTTTCAAGATAGTGACTTCCTTGTGGTTCCCACGCGACAAAAGACGGAGATCTTTGAGGTAGTGGAAACTTCCTTTAGATGTTTGGAAGATACACGTTCACCTTTGTGACTTATTCTTTCAAACACCGAGACCTGAGAGGTTGAACCTCCAATGCGATCAAACACTGAAGACCGTCATTTTATATTCTTGCCTATAACTTATTTTATCTCATATACCAAGGTGTGTTGTGATGAAGGTGTCTCTTTGCTTCTCTCAAATGAAATTCGAACAGGCTCTACCAAACTGAATCCCAACCCAAACTTTGGAGTAGGGACGTAGTGCCCTTGCTTTCTCAACTTCATTTGGGACTCGTTGAGCCCATGTATCTTTTCACCAGTGACTTCGTCTTTGAGTTCTCCTAGTCTTGATAGATTGTAGAAATCGTAACCAGACTTTTCAAGAAGTATGAAGGTCTTGGGATCAAAGTGTCCTTTTATTTTATCAGCTTGGAGATTGCCTTTAGCAGACTCACAAGTCACTGATGGGATTTGTGCAATTGGGACGGTCATATGCTCCTTCAAATCTTGAATCGCTATGTGACTTGTTTTCTTCTTTGGAGTACATTCTTCTAATAGAGGTTGCCCTTTCTTTCGACGCTCATGCGGAACATAGTGGACCGAATGCTCTTTATCAGTCTTTGTCTGTATGTCACCTTCAGATGATGATAGCTTAACAAAGACTTCTTCATTTGTCTTCTTAGACAGCTTGGTAGTAGTGCATCGAGCCTCATTTTCTTCTTTTGAAGTGACATCAGCGTCGTCGACTAATGATGGTTTCTCCACTCTCTGTTTGCAAGAATCTAGGTAAAATTTTTCATCTGTAAAGTACGACTCTGTCTCAGCGAAAGGATTGATGTCCGAATCAATTTTGACTATTTATCTATATTTTCTGTACTTCAGACATTGATGCAAAGTAGACGATACCACTCCATTCTCATGAATCCAAGGACGTACAAGCAACAAGTTGTATGATGTTTTAGCATATATGATGTGAATCAAGGTGTTTGAATTCATCTCACCAATAGATAATCCTATGCGGATCATACATATGGCTCATTGTCCACCTTGGTTAAAACCTTGGATTGTTAGGTTACTTTTGGATAGCTCATCGATATAGATCCCAAGCTTTTTCAGCACCATCTTCAGCATGATGTTAACAGCCGAACCTTCTCCAACAATTATGCGATTGAGATGTTGTTCCCGAATGGCCCCTACAACAAACAAATGTCTGTATGTGGCTTAGACCCCAGCAACAAGTAATCATATGTGAAGGAAATTGTTGCACAACATGTGATAACTTTTCCATTATCATGATGTTCTTGTGTTTTTATTGGAGCAAGCTCATTGTTGCTTTCCTTTGCTTCATTAGTACTAGAAACTACATGAGTTGCACCAACGTGACCTCCATGAAGGAAAGTTTTTAGGAAATAATTCATGCAATGTGATGGGCTTTTGGAACTTCTGCGATAAGGCACCGTTAATCTTCTTGCTAACAAAAGATTTGATAATTCTTGGTGGTTGTAGCTTATCCATATTTCTCATCGTCGCTCTTGGCTTAGGGATTTGTAGCCTCAAAACTGCCTGATGTTTTCGCTTCTTGCAAGTGATTAGAGTCCACCCCTCGTCGTTATTATCTTTGGAGTGATTGCCTAGCTTGAGTGAACCTTCAAGAGTTTTCCTTGGAAGATCAACTTCAACAGGCTCGAACTTCCAAATGGTAAGAAGGCATTGCTTGACATGTTCTGCAACCTTGAACACCTCTTTTCCTTGAGCGCGATACTTACATGATTTGCTTTTCTTGTTTCATCCATGTCTATGATGATTTTTCCTTCACTTACAAGATCCATGATTTTCTCCTTCAAGACGAAGCATTTCTCTGTAGGGTGGTTAATGACGCAATGAAACTTGCAGTATTTGGGATCGCCAACTTTACTGGTTTCCTCAAGATTTTAGATTCAGGGAGATTGATGACTTTCTTGGCCAGCAATTCATCAAGGATGGTGGGTACGTCTGTATCTGAAAATGGATAAACCTTCGCCATTCCTTCAAGGTTGGATGACGTTTCTCTTCTTTGGAATATTGACTCGGGGTGTTATCCTTCTTCAATTTTTCTTTGTTGTGACTTTCACAGAAGTTGCTTTCACCGCCATAGATTTTATTGTTTTGGTTCTTTGATACAACATTTTTCTTGAACTCCGATCAGCAAATGGAGATATCTTTCCATGGCTTGTGATGCTTGACTCCATGTTTGCAAAAAAATTTGTAGTACGGAAAATAAGCTGCAACAAAAATAATATGAAGAAAAGAGATTCTATTGATGAATATTTGTGAGTACAATTCTATGTATCCCTTGATTCTCCTCTCTGAAATTCTCCGTGATTCGAGAGCTTGAGAAGCGTCTTTCTCGAATGTAGGATGATGCAGACCTCCTTGTGGTGTAGTTAATCGCCAAGAAAGTCGAGCAGCACTTCGTTATTTCGAGTTGATTTCCGGGAAGAACTCTGTTCATCACTTCTTTGTTGAAGAACTTTGCACTTGGTGATTGATCTCTCTGTTTGTGGATGCCTTCACCAATTGTGGAATGCTCCTCTCCAACATTGAATCTCCTCTAGAGAGTTATATAATCCCTCTATTTATAATGGTAGAGGATGTACAGTCCAGTTACATATAAACTCTCTTACTTGATTCTGATTGGCTCATGTGAGTCATCAATCTTATCACATAGTCTATGTGATAAGCTTACTTATGATTGACCAAGACATGTCATTTTAGACACTTTGCAACTCTTGATTGGTTACTGTTTTAGACTGGGATTGCCACATCATTTCACACGTGGCGTCATCTTGTTGGCTTTGAGTTTGACTGGATATGCCATGACACATGGCATGAGTCTGGGCCTTGAGATGAAATGGACCTTGGGTTTGAAAATAATAAAATGGACTAGTTTAATTTTTAGAGTCCAGATTAATTATTTAACTAAATTGAATTTAATCCAAATTATGAATCAGACCCAATAAATATTATGTCTACAGATGCCCCCACTTCAAAGCTCGTTGAAGTGTAGGCTTAATCAGCTGCAAAAACGAGATTTGACGTACGGTAGAGCTGAAAAAACTGTAGCTTGACTCCATTTCGTATTGGAAGCACGTTGAACATTTCATGTAAATTAATTTACACTTTATGCTTTAATTGTATTTTTTGTGGCCAAATCTCTGTACTTACCAGTGAGAAAATTCACTTGGCCTAACATTAAAGAGATATACGTAACGATGTCCTCACAAGATAAAACCGCAAAGCTTCCGCAGAAGGCTTAACAAGTTGCACTTTGGACTTTCAGTAGAAACTTTCCTTTTTTTTCAATTGAACTTGGGAAAATCACGTTAATCCCAGCATTTCCATTATTTTAAGACTAATTGCTGTTCATCCCTAAATTTTCTCTCTCTTTTTTATTTATTTATTTATTTTTTTCTTTTTTTGACTTTAGAAGATTCCTTGGAAATTTTAATTGCAACAAAATTCATCTTTCATTCCTATCCTTCAGAAAAACGTGTTTGTATTGCACCATAAATTTGCATCTCCTTATTGGAGTTTAATTCTTCTCCTCAAAGAATCCCATTTAATAGCAAATTGTCAGGATCCCCTCCTATAAATACAACTTGTTTGCCTTGAATTTGTTTTTTCCGAGCAACTATGATCTCTCTTTGAAGTGAAACTTCAAATACTTCTATGATTTCAAGAGATCTTTACGAGGTAAACTTCTTTATCTCTCTTCTATTCCATCCTCTTACTTTCCTAGTAAGTTGTCCGAAGAGTGAATAATATTTATGTTTTCATCATGTCTTCAGATCTTCCATACAGAAGAGTTTTTTATGTTCACTGGTTTTGGCTGTTGCAACCGTGCTGCTGATTGTAGTGATCACTCTAGACCATTTTCCATTGCCTAGTGACTACAAAACCTATTTGAGATTGACACTACCTCTAGCTAGCTTTAGGAAGGCACAATGGATGTTTTACGATGAAGGAAGAGATTCTTCAAAGCCGAAGTTGCGATGTCGTAGCTCGATTGTGCCATTCGTGATCACGTAAAATAAAAATTTTCCTTGACAAGACATTCCAGTGCAGCAAATAGTGGAGAGTACTCTTTTTGATTTCAAAAGAGTCTCAGAAAGGACTTCCAAAAGAAAACTGGCCAAGCTTCGTATACTTTTTTTTAGCTTCATATATTTCTTCTTCCCTTTGCAAATCCATTTTCTTTTCCTTATCTTGCATTTTTTTCTTCTTATTTTTTTTTCTTTTGCAGAACTGCAAGTTGTTTAACTTGGTAGATTTGGAAGTGAGCCAGAGCAACTACCCAAGAGCAGCATATCCTTATTCGCAATGCTCTTCCCCTTGCGCAGACTTCCGCTCAACATCCAAATTGGTGAGGGCTAAAGAATAGGCGTACGACATGGCTATTCACCGTGATGAATTAAACTGAATGTCACAATGTTCTCCATGTTGATTTAGAAGATCGCATTGCTAACCTCGATGCTTATCATGCTCATCGAAGCATTGTGCTACTGGCACCGTATCCGCAGGAGCAGAAACGTCGTGCAAATTTTATTGCAGGTTTTCAAAAGAATTCCAGCGATTTTGATCTCCCTAAAAATAGGCACAAGATGTCTGTTTGCAATAAATTTTCAACATACAAAGAAAAACTCCAATCACAATAGAATAAAGTGATTTTATTGATAAACATTACGGGTCACAACTCTGTTTATCTCTTGATTCTTCCTCCGAATTATTCTCTGTGATTTGAGGGCTGGATCAGCGTATTCTCGAACATAGGATGATACGGACCTCTATGGATTATTTGATCTCCATGAAAGTCGATCATTATATAGATATTCTTCTTGAAGTATTTGAATATCAAGAAGAACATGTATTGATCACGGCATTATCTTATGCCTTGATCCCTTTATGAATATCCCGAGAATTTATGGGATTTTGAGACGCCTCTTCAAAAGAATATGTATCCCTTTATATAGGTGTGCATTATGGTTTAGAGTAAAGTAACCTCTAAGAAACCCTGATAGACTCCTAGGATTTCAAGAGTCTTGTAATATCTTGACTTAGAATTTAGTTTGATCCTTTAAAACTTCGATGTCTATAAATTCCCCCTACTTCAAGGTTTGTCGGGGTGTATGCTTGCCGAAACTTGAAGACGAGAATTGAAGTAATTGACTATCGCAACAAATAATTTTGGAGGAAGAGATGAATGGCAGAACTGGTCCCACTGGGCGTGCCAATTTGTTTGCAATAAATTTTTAACATACGAAAAATAAACTGCAATCACAAAAGAATAAAGTGATTTTATTGATAAACATTGCGGGTTACAACTTTGTTTATCCCTTGATTCTTCCGCCGAATTATTCTCCGTGATTCGAGGGCTGGATCAGCGTATTCTCGAACGTAGGATGATATGGACCTCTCCGATCTCCATGAAAGTCGATCATTGGGAGTGCGATTTTCCGGCACCAATAAATCGGGACTGTCCCAAGGTAGTCCAGCGAATCCTCTTATTTCCTCCAAAAGAGGGGTCATTTTTATGTTGCCAAAATGGAACACGACCCTTTCTCCGTCCTAGAACATATTGGCAGCTTCAATCAACATGTTGTTTGGTTGGATATCTAATAAGAAAGTTAGGTTTCCAAGGACTCTTTTCACATGATTTTTATCGCTTGACGGAAGGTCTTCCTACCAATCTAGCAACAATGGTGGTATGTTACGGACCATGCCGAACCTGGGGACTTCGTGCCTCATTTTTTGCAAAAAAAATAAGGCTAGACCCTTTCTCCCTCCGGATTCGACTATTTATACATTAATGATTAGTATACTGACACTTATTTCTCCAAATTAATGCACAGATCGTGGTTGCGTCCGTTGGGATTATGGAAACACCGGTGGACTTTGGACAAGGCTTTTCTTAAAGGGTTATTATGTGGATAACATATTAACCCAGGCTAGGTTTGACCATGATACATGTATAGTTATAATCAGAGTAAGATTTTTATAGAGGTCTAGACTGATACCCTCAAGCGGATAACTTGAGGGGAAAAGGCACAGAACCATCGACTGCACCGTCGATCGACTAGTTTTACCGTAAATAAGTCTTTCCAAATTCAAATAGGGTGATATACGAAGAGCGCAAATACTCATCAATCGTTGCTATGGTATTAATTACGCACGAGTGGAATATGATGTTGAGCATGCTTTATGCAACAGAAAATAGCACGTTGTCACGTATTTGCACGATGAAGAAATGATAAATGCGGTATTTAATAACTGTAAAGGCGTTAAGAAAGGAAAACAAGGAGACAAGTCAATTTCCATAGTAAAGAGTAATAAAAAAAGAAAGAGATCATAAATTATTGAAGATAGGCAAATAAATTCACATAAAGTGGGAAGGGAAAAGGGTACACAAGTATTGACGGAATAATAAAAGCATGCTTAAAGACTAATTCACAAAAACCAGGTTCGTTATGTTAAGAGCCTAAAAATATCCCCAACAGAATCGCCATGCTGTCGCGCCCCATCTTCCCTCGCGAAATCGGGTTTCGACATGTTTTGGGACAACTCCTTTTTTCGGGATGGGTTTAAGGAATTGGAAGAGTCGCCACCTAACGGATTAAGATGCGTTAGGGCACCTAGAGCAGATAACTCATATAACCAGTTTACATCACCAGAGATCGGGTAAGGGGTCAAGTTACCTTGAGGGGAAGATGTTAGGCACCCCTCGAGGTCCACAACGGTGGGTCCCGGCCGAACTTAAATTAAGCAAATAGTCTAAAAACAAGGAAGGAAAACAGTTTGGACAAATACAAGATTCAATTTATTTTTAAACAGGAGTATGTGGGGTCCTAAGGTTTTTAGCCTATAGGATCATTCCATGCAATACTTTGTAACTCCCTCAAGTCGGGGTGTTACTCATAATACTCAGCACACGGACTATCATCTTCTTACTACCCAATTACTATCTTTAATTTGTTATTTAAGCGTTCTAGTAATTTCTAGCTCGTTCCTTATGCGTGCACTACCCGTCTCTTACCTATGGGCCATGGCGGTATTAGGACCTCTATTTGGGATAGTTCTGGACCAACCTATATTACTTAAAATGTGAAATCTAGGCGAAAAACAAAAATAAATAGAAATTTCAGATAAAGAACAAGTATGGGTTCACATTGACCTCCACACATAGACAACAAAAGCACACAATTGAATCAACAAACTTTATTAACTTTGAAATCTTATAGGCAGGATATCTATGTGAGAAAACAGAGTGCAGAGATAGTTTTTTTTAAGGGGAGCATTAAGACCTATTTGTTTGCCTACTGACTTTATTCAGCATGAATCTGGGAACTTCAGGCAGTAATATGTCACAATTATAAACCTAGAATCATTATTAAGTCCTACGAATACATTGCCTAAGTGATTGACAATAGTGATTGAATTCAGAATCGATCGACAAAATCCTATAGGCATGATTTCTACAAGCTTGTTGATTATAGACTTATAGATATGATTTCTAAGTGTAGCACTGATTTTAACTTATAAAGACAAGTTTTATTCTTTTTTAATCCTATATGCATGATTTCTAATTGCTGAATTGACTTAAACCTTATAGGCATGTTTTCTAAATGATGAATTTACTTAAACCCTATAGGCATGATTTCTAAATCTGAAACTGGTTTTAGTCCTATAGACCTGATATTTATCGCAATATTGATTTAAACCTTAAAGGCAGGGTTTCTAAGTTTGAAACTAATTTTAGTCCTATAGGCATGATATCTATTAATTGTATATGGGCAGAATTTAAATAGATTTCCATGGAAGATAATTAGCTCAAGAAACAAGGTTCTATAGGCATGATTGCTAATGCATGATTGTTGAAAACACATATAGATCCTATGAACAAGATTTCTAATGTACAGAATTAAAAGAAAGTCCTATAAGCAGGATCTCTAGTATGCAAATATAAAATACAGGATCAAAATGATCGTAAAAGTCCTATAGGCAGAATTTCTAAACACAACATGGTACTCATATAGTTAAATCAGCATAATTAAATCCTATAGGCAGGATTTCTAGCCAATTTTAACAAAGATATAAGTAAACCCCCCAGCTTCACTAAATATCCCCAAATATGTTATTACAGAGTTATTACAGCTCAAAATATCAAATGAATTACATAATGGTAATAATTACACTATAGGGAGATTTCATAGGCCCAAATAAACCTGGGAACCAGGCCTTCCACAACACAGTGATTCCTCCATAGTCCATTGGAAACAGGTTTCCAATGTGTCAAAGTTCCCAAGGGTCTCAGGGACCCTGAGTAATGCTCACACCATAACCACTATTCAGAAAGCAATTCATAAAAGATTGGAAAACCAGCTCCCAGTGTGTCAGAGTTCAGAGGAGTCTCATGTGGACTCTATGCAGTGCTCACACTGGGGTAGTTGAGAACCTAAGGGACTAGGAGTGGGGTTTTAAAATCATTACATGAAGGAGAGGAGGGGCAGGTTTTAAAACAATTGGATTTTAGAAGAAACATGATTCAGAACATAGAGTTGCAGGCAGAACTGCACTAAGAAAAAACAAACATAACTCATGCTCAAACACATAGCTCAAATAATTGAAGTCTAGTTAAGCTAAATACTTATGCTAGTACTTAAGACGGTCATGACTTCATCACAAAAGCAGTTAGGCAAACAATTGAATCAGCCAAATACATGAACTAAACGGACAGGGCAGAGGAGTTAAGCAACAAATTGACAAATAGTTGAATTAAACAAGTACATGAAATAAAAATACATGAGGGGGGGGGGGGTAAGCAAAAAGTTGACTGATTACATGTTCATTGTGTGCAAAGTTCAGAATAGGTATAAAATTGACAAGCAGTGCATGAAACAAATCAAACCTTAGGCTAACTTATGAGAGGATTCATATTATTCAAACCAATTAATCTTAAATTAACAGTGTTACTAAATGGGATCATAGAATCATGTAAAGGACAACGTCATATTGGGAATTAAAGCATGCTAGTCGAGCAAAGTGTAAAGAATATAATTGCAAAGGTTAGAGCATACCAGTTAATTAAGAAAAATAAACAAGTATGCCACAGCAATGAAATCCCAGAATAACTTGGTCTTGGCCTTCAACCGGCCAAAACAAGAGACACTTAGCACATAAATCAAAACACCAGAGAATAAGAGAGCTTAAGTTTTTTTTTGAGAGGGTATGAGAGTTACTGTCTCTTTAAAAAGGAGAGGGAGAAGGGCTTGAATAACACTGAATTAAGCAGACAAATAAGGTAATAAGTCAATCATACATAACTAAGGGATGAAAAATAATTCTCAGAACCAATTGAAGTCGGCTTCAATCAATTAACAGAACATAATAACGTAAAATCAGGCCAGTACTACTTAGGTTAAGGAAAATAGAATAAATTAACAATCAAACGCCGGACCAAATAAGGCAAGAACAGGTAAATCGAACAAAAAATAAGGAAATATCAGTACTATACAAAAAGGAAAGACTGATTTCAAACTCTAATTTCTGGGTAAGTAAAATTAGTCAGCAATTAACGGCTATGGTTAAAGGCAGATAGACAGAAACATTAAAAGGAAAGTGATTAAATAATCGAAACCCTAGAAAATCGGCAGAAATACACTGTCATATAGACGAAAATAATTAAGGTAAGTAAAATCAGTCTGGAATAATAAAGGAAAATCATAATAGATACACATAGATGAAACATTAAATGAGAATACTAAAACAAAAAATAAAAATCATCTCAAATCTGGAAAGATTTGAACCCTAATTTTAGGGTAAGTAAAAGACTCAACCAAAAATAGGTAGATTCATGCATAATAGGATGAATATAGACGAGAGTACTTAAAATTAAGGCTTGAACCAGTTTTTATTCGAATCAAAAGGGGATCTGAAAACCCTGACCTTAGGGTTAAGTACGAATCAGTGAGACACGAAAATTAATCGTACTTACAAAGAGCAAGTGATGAACACAGACGAAATAAGCAGCAAGTTAAGGATTTGAACCAATTTTGGTTCGATTCTGCTTGCCATATTAGGCAAACAATCATGTAACACCATCAACGGGTAGCCAGTATGGAGGAGGGCCAATATGGTAAGGAGATAAGTAGGGAATCTCATCAGATGAGGGATTAGGGGAGTAATTTTGGGTGACAGCGACTTAGGATTTTTAGAGGAGAAGAAGAAGAGATAAGAGAATACAGGGGCGGTGTTTGGTGGGAATGGATTAGGGTTATGGGCGGATGAGTTAATTAAAAAGGGGTGGAGGTGTTTGAGTCGTTGATCTCTGAAGATCAACGGCTATGATTTAAAAAGGGAATGGGTCGGGGTTTTAAATGGGTATGGGTATTTGGGTACTGGTCTTAGTATATTGGGTTGGGGTAATGGGTTAGGTTGTATTGGGTTGGGGCTAGGTCCGAAATTAATTAAAAAAGGGCTAGATTTTAAATACCTAATTAAATTGATAAAATGATTTATAAAAATGATTCATAAATAATAAAAAAGTCAATTGTGCATGAAAATAATTTGAAATAATTATTTAACATTATAAAAATATAAAGATCATTTTTCTGTGTAAATAAGATAATTATGCATATATGTGGCTATTATTGCGAAATATTGCAATTATAGCCTAAAGATGCAAATATAATTGTACATAAAATGTTTAAAGCTTAAAATGAATATAAATGATGAAAATTACGTAATAAATCATCATAAAATTATTTTTGATGCAATAAATAATTATTTAGATAATAATAATGCCGGAACAAATTGATTAAAAGCCTTTAAAAATAATGGAAAATTATGGAAAAATGTTGGTTGATTCTCATGCACTATTTTGAAAGTATATATGTATTTATAAAATATATATGGGAAAAATTGGGTATCAACAGCTGTCCCTCTTTACCTGGGAAGGATGAAAGAGTTGTCAGGTAAGGGCATGATGACCAATTTTGACCGAATAGGGCGATTTGAAAGATATGGGCCGCACTCCGGTTTCAGAGCTGCCTACATATCCCTGGTTTTACAGGAATAAGGCCGTGTGTAGTTCTGGATCCAACACTAGAATAAACCGATGGAGTCATCGCAAGAACGAACAAAAGGTTTTGAGTAGGATTATTTGGGTTTGAAACAATTATGGGTGAACGGTCAAGTTTTAAATGATTTGAAGGAACTGGAGCGAGATTGCTCCTGTTGGGATAATGGTTACCCACTGGGTCACCTGCAAATCTGCAAAAGTATACTGCGAGCACATATGTATAAATTACTGCGTAAATTCAAACGTGATGCAAATTCCCTTCGGACCGTGAAGACTGTCTTTGGACGGTGAGGATGACATCCTTAAACCATGTTGTCCCGGGCCATGAGTTGCGGTGAGGGATTCGCATGCCATGAAACGATGTTCTCGGGCCATGAAGATAGTGCCTCCGAACCATGACTCCTTTGAATAATGATATGCAAATTTGAGGGATCCTCAGGCCATGGCATGATGTCTTCTTGCTATGAGGATAGTGCTTTCAGACTATGATACCTTCGGACAAGTTGGCTATATTTCAGCCCATGGGGTGTAGAGACATGATGCTATCAAGACAAAGCTTAGTCTTGTGTGAAGTTGAGGGCAGAGCTTAGCCCGAGAGAAGAGAACAATGCAAGAATGAGACAGTGCTTAGTCTCGTATGAGATTCGGGACAACGCTTAGTCCATGCAAAGAGAAGGCAGTGCTTAGCCTTGTGCGAGTGGGAGGCAAGGCTTAGCCTCATGTAAGTGATTTGAGACAGGGCGTAGTCTCATGCAAAGAGAAGGCAGTGCTTAGTCTTATGAAAATAGAGAGGCAAGGCTTAGCCTCATGCAAGTAGAGAGGCAGGGCTTAGCCTCATGCAAGTGATTTGGGGCAGGTCTTAGTCTCATGCAAAGAGAAGGTTGTGATTAGCCGTATGCAAGTAGAGAGGCAGGGCTTAGCCTTATGCAAGTGATTTGAGACAGGGCTTAGTCTCATGTAAAGAGAAGGTTGTGCTTAGCCTTATGCAAGTGGGAGGTAGGGCTTAGCCTCATGCATGTAAAGAGGCAGGGCTTAGCCTTATGCAAGTGATTTGAGACAGGTCTTAGTCTCATGCAGAGAGAAGGCTGTGCTTAGACTTATGCAAGTAGAGAGGCAGGGCTTAGCCTCATGCAAGTGATTTGAGACAGGGCTTAGTCTCATGTAAAGAGAAGGTTGTGCTTAGCCTTATGCAAGTGGGAGGTAGGGCTTAGCCGCATGCATGTAAAGAGGCAGGGCTTAGCCTCATGCAAGTGATTTGAGACAGGGCTTAGTCTCATGCAAAGAGAAAAGTAAGAGTGAAGTATTCTAAGATGACAATGTGTTTCGTGCATAGCGATAGTGTTGTTGCGACGATGCTTATCATGATGACATAATCCTGCATCCAAAGAGAATTTGTGAGTTTTGTGGGGGGAGGTTGGTTCGTGTATTTGCTTGCTCGATTTGCTCCATTCTGTCCGAGGATCCTACTCAAGTTATCAGGGGTAGCATTTGGCTAAAAGTAAAGTTTCTTTTCAAAAGCACGCGTGTATAGTTTTCAAAGACATAGTAATATGTAGTTTAGAAATTAGTTAGATGAACCGATAGCTGTGGCATTATTAGAGAAATTATGACTTCCTCTGCCATAGAATTTTGAGGGTCCTCCTCAAAATTCTGCCCCAGTTAACTGGATGACCTCTCTGACCGTTCCATATGTTGCGGTTGGCTGAACTTGCTTCAGAATTTTGAGGGTCCTCCTCAAAATTCTTCCCCAGTTTCTGATTGTGGAAAAAATGGAAGTTTTATTGAATTGTGACCGAACCCACAGGGCTACCTATGTATCCCTTCTTAAATGGGAATCAGGTCGAGCGTAGTTCAATTTACATCATATGAAGAAGCATAAAATGATTTACACATAGTATCTTTTGACTGTATATGAATTGATAGGCTTTGGCCAGATTTCTCCGTCCATCTCTGCGAGTATGAGTGCTCCTCCTGTTAATACTCTGTGAACCATGTAAGGACCTTGCCATTTGGGAGAGGATTTCCCTTTGGCCTCATTTTGGTGTGGAAAGATCCGTTTCAACACCAGCTGCCCCAGTGTGAACTGTCTTGGCTTGACCCTTTTATTGAAAGCCCTGGACATTCTATTCTCATAAAGCTAGTCGTGACACACTGCATTCATCCTCTTTCCGTCTATGAGGGCTAATTGCTCATAGCGGCTCCTTATCCATTCTGTGTCGGTGAGTTCGACTTCTTGTATGATTCTCAAAGAAGTAATTTCTACCTCGGCGGGAATGACAACTTTGGTACCATAAACCAACAGATAGGGAGTTGCTCCAGTTGATGTGCGGAATTTGTAAGGGTATCCCAGTAAGGTGAATGGTAATTTCTCGTGCCATTGCTTGTGATTCTCTACCATTTTCCTTAGTATATTTTTGATGTTTTTGTTGGCAGCTTCCACGACTCCATTCATTTGAGGCATGTATGCCGTGTAATTCTTGTGCTTGATTTTGAAAGTTTCACACAGGGCTTTCATCAGATCACTGTTGATATTGGCGGCATTGTCGGTGATGATGGACTCTGGAACCCCAAATTGACAAATAATTTGGTCTCGGACAAAATCTGCAACGACCTTCTTGGTCACAACTTTGTAAGATGCAGCTTCAACCCATTTGGTGAAGTAGTCGATGGCCACAAAAATGAACCGGTGCCCGTTTGAAGCGGTGGGCTCAATTGGGACGATGACATCCATTCCCCAGTTAGCAAAAGGCCAAGGTGATCTTGTTGCATTAAACTCGTTTGGTGGCACCCGTATCATGTCTGCATGTATCTGACATTGGTGGCATTTCTGAACGTACCGTATGCAGTTTGTTTCCATGGTCATCCAAAAGTATCCAGCTCTGAGTATCTTTTTCTCCAAGACAAAACCATTCATATGTGGGTCGCAGATTTGAGCATGTATCTCCTCGAGCAATTTGGAAGCCTCTTTTTCGTCAACACACCTTAACAGTCCTAGATTGGAAGAAGTGATTGGACAATCTCCGAAGGGTGCGCTTCTGAGTATGGTTTGCATGCTCTGGGTATTCTTATTTTGTCAAATATTCTTTGATGGCGTGGAACCAGGGATTTCCGCTGGTTTCTTCTTCAACATGAGCACAGTATGTCGACTGATTATGGATCCTCACCGGAATGGGATTGATGAAATTCTTTTCTAGATGTTGTATCATTAATGACAAGGTGGCCAATGCGTCTGCGAATTCATTCTGAATTCTGGGGACATGCCATAATTCTATCTTTGTGAACCTCTTCTTCATTTCTTGTACATGATGCAGCTATGACAGTATTTTGGAATTCTTGGTAGCCCATTCTCCTTGTACTTGATGTCCCAGCAAGTCTGAATCATCGATTACCAACAATTCCTGAATATTCATATCAACAGCCAGGTTGATCCCTAATATGTAGGCTTCATATTCCGCCGTGTTGTTAGTGCATGGGAATCCAAGTTTTGCAGACACCGAATAATGTTGACCAATTTCTGATACCAAGACGGCTCTGATACCTACTCCTTTGAAATTTGCAGCTCCATCAAAAAATATTCTCCAATCATCGTAGGCTTCAGCAATATCTTCTCCTACAAATGGTACCTCCTCATCAGGAAAATACGTTTTTAGGGGTTCGTACTCTTCTTCTACAGGATTTTCAGCATGATGATC
Source organism: Nicotiana knightiana (assembly GCA_005239525.1). Taxonomy (NCBI): domain Eukaryota; kingdom Viridiplantae; phylum Streptophyta; class Magnoliopsida; order Solanales; family Solanaceae; genus Nicotiana; species Nicotiana knightiana. Next base: position 34,227 of record ML435329.1, on the reverse strand, counting down.
TGCCAATGCTTGTCTTTTGACTGCTTTCTGAGTTACATAGATGATGTCGAACTCGCTCAGTAAGATTTTCCACTTGGACAGCTTCCCAGTAGGCATGGGTTTCTGAAAGATGTACTTCAGGTGATCCATCCTTGATATGAGATATGTAGTATAGGCACAGAAGTAATGTCTTAGCTTCTGAACTATCCAGGTTAGAGCACATCAAGTGCGTTCTAGCAGAGAGTACCGTGCTTCATATGGAGTGAACTTCTTACTCAAGTAATATATGGAATGCTCTTTTCTTCCCGTCTCGTCATGTTGTCCCAGAACACAACCGAAAGCTCCATCTAACACTATAAGGTAGAGTAGTAGTGGTCTACCAGGTTCTGGTGGGACTAAGACTGGCGTGTGTGGAAAGATATTCCTTGATTTTGTCAAAAGCCTTTTGACAGTCCCCGGTCCAACTGGTTGCGGCATCCTTCTTCAGCATTTTGAAAATCGGCTCACATATTACTGTGGACTGTGCTATGAAACGACTGATGTAGTTGAGGCGTCCCAAGAAACTCATCACATCCTTCTTGTTTTTTGGTGGTGGTAGTTCCTGGATGCCTTTAACCTTTGACGGGTCCAACTCTATTCCTCAGTGACTGAAAATGAATCCCAACAATTTTCCGGCAGGAACCCCGAATGCACACTTTGCGGAATTTAACTTTAGATTGTACTTCCACAGCCGGTCAAAGAATTTCCTCAAATATGCTATGTGATCTATAGCCCTCTTGGATTTGGTGATGACGTCGTCATGGAAGCTCATTGTCATATCCCTCATATAGGTGGCCCCAGCATTCTTTAGACCGAACGACATCATTTTATATCAATACACTCCCTATGGTGTAATGAAGGCTGTTTTCTCTACGCCTTCTTCGTCCATCCAAATCTGATGGTAACCCGCAAAGCAATCTACAAAGTACTGGAGTTCATGCTTGGCGCAATTGTCGATAAGAAAATGTATATTTGGTAATGAGAAATCATCCTTGGGACTTGCTCTGTTTAGATCCCGATAATCAACACAGACTCTGACTTTCCCATCTTTCTTTGGAACTGGTACAATGTTGGCCAGCTAAGTTGGGTATTCAACTACCCCGAGGACCTTGGCTTTGATCTGCTTGGTAACTTCTTCCTTGATTTTCAGGCTCATGTCTAGCTTGAATTTCCTGAGTTTCTGCTTCACTGGCGGACACATTGGATTTGTAGGTAACTTGTGAGCCACTATGGATGTTCTCAACCCTGTCATATGACCATGCAAAGATATCCTCATATTCTTTCAGGAACCAAGTGTATTCTTCTTTCTCTGACGGTGACAAATGGATGCTTATGCGGGTTTCCTTGACGGTTTCAGAGTCTCCCAAGTTGACTATCTCGGTCTCGTCCAGGTTGGACATGGGCTTGTTGTCAATTTCTCCACTTCTCTGACAATTTCCTCAGGTATTACATCCTCTTCTTCTATTTCTTCCGAGTCACTGTCTTTCTGTTGCATTGTCTCATTACATGTCACAGTCGTTGGTTCATCAAGGTAAGAAATAGTAATGCTGTAGGGATAAACAATGCTATTAGCCTTTCTACCCCGGGACTCTCGGGCCCTCGATGGTTTAGCGGTCTAGTTCTTGAGAGATTCCCCATTCTCCATTGTTTGGATAGTGAGGACGTCTTCCTCCTCCTCCTCAACTATTACACAGCAATTCATATCATCATCTTCCAAGAACAGATTCCTCAATGCTGCCAAGGCTTCTTCTTCCTCTGACCCCCATATTGTATCAGCCTGATGGAAGATCTGCTTCAGGTGCGACACGTGTTACTCGAGAGGATAGTATGAACCATGCCATGGTGGAAACCAATTCCGATATTCCTGCCAGGTGTACTGATATACAAGACCGAAGGTTGTACCATGGCGCTTCAGCTGTACTGGTTTGAAGATACCTTGAAGATTTTTACCAAGCCCCTTACCAGGTTCATACCCTTTCCATGCCAATATGATTTCTATCTTGCTACTCCACCACTTATCCTTCTCGATTCCGTTAACACTCTCGATGCTATGGTAGGTTTCTCCAGCTAACTTCCTTCTGTTTTCTATCACCAGAATAGTCTGATTGGTGTAAATGGGGTTGCTCCCATCTCCATGGATGATCACTTCTTGATGGCTCCATTCAAATTTTATCGCTTGGTGCAAAGTAGATGCGACAGCTCCAGCGGCATGTATCCAAGGCTGTCCCAACAGCAGATTGTAGGAGGCAGATATGTCTAGCACCTGGAATTCAACATCGAACCAGGTAGGACCTATTTGCAAGCATAGGTTGGTTTCTCCAATCGTGGCTCTTTATGACCCATTTAATGCTTTCACATTCATAGATCCTGCTCGTATTTCCTGTAGGCCCTTGCCCAACCTCTTCAAAGTTGTCAGTGAACAGATGTTGAGGCTGGACCCTCCGTCTATCAGAACTCTGGAAATGAACTTATCTTCACACTGCACTGTGATTTGCAGTGCCCTGTGATGTGCAGTGCCCTGTTGTGGCTTAATCCTTCAGGTGGCAATTCGTCTTCATGGAAGGTGATATTATGGATACACTTGTCCCACCATATTGGCCATTTCTCCGCTAGTAATGTTGTTAGGCACATATGCTTCATTCAGTACTTTCATCAGAGCATTTCTGTGTGCTTCAGAATTTAGCAGCAATGATAAGATGGATATTTGGGCGGGAGTCTTATTCATATGATCAACAATAGAATATTGCCTTTCTTGTACTTTCCTCCAAAGGTCGTCTGAGCCAGTTTAGATGACGAGTTGTTTATTGGAAGTTTGCTTACTTGTCTCTCCCAAATGCTCAGGTGTGTAAATTCTGCCCGTTCTAGTCATTCCTTGTGCAACACCGAACTCTTCCATCTTTGCCATTCCCTTACTCCTAGCCTCGGCAACATAATCACAAGTTATAGCATTGGAATTGAAGGGGGTGTGGATGTCACCGTTACAGTGAAAGGTGTGGATACTTCTACCTCGAACGGAGCAAGTGTAGCTGCAGGTGGTGTCACTTCTACTTCAAAGGGAGCTGATGCGGTTACCTCATCTTTGACTGGTGGATGTACCTGTACCACAATGGGATTGAGCGTGACTGCCGGCTTCTTGGGATCATCACCCTACCCAATAAGTCCGATTAATCCCTCGGAATCCCACTCTTCATCAGTTTCTATTACATTGACTCCTTCACCCCTATGATCTGGGAGGGGATCGTTACAGACATTGGGTGCGGTTTCCTTCGCCTGTATGACCTTGGTATCAATCAGTGTTTAGATCTTGTCTTTCAGGGTGTGGCACTCATCAGTGTATGTCCCTTTATGCCAGAATGGTACGCACATGTCTTGTTCGGGTTGACCCATTAAGATGAGTTTTCCATAGCCATAGCGAGAATAGGGGTGACATATCCAGCAGCCTTTAATCTTTCATACAAATGGTCGATGGGTTCAGAAATAGGGGTGTATTGCCTCAGTGGTTTGCGATCAAAATTGGACCTGGGTTTTTGATAGTTTGGACGAGCTGGCGGTGAATGATAATAGGCTAGTTGGGTATTATAGGTATGGTAGGCGGTAGCGGGTTTAGGATCTCTAGGAGGTGAAGGCTAGTATGGGGTGGAGATGTTTGGTATACAAATGGAGATTTTGGACCTTGGGAAACAATTATTGTCCCCACTTCTTTCTTCTTTGATATGCCACCTGATTGTAGGGCTTTGTTCGTGGCCTGCAGTTCCTAGAAATTTGTCACCATTCCACTTTTGATACCTTCCTCGATCCTTTCTTCGAGCTTGATGATATCGGAAAACTTTTGATTCTCGATTACCATCAACCTTTCCTAATATTGTGGATCCTGAGCCCTGACAAAGAACTTGTTCACCTACTCTTAATCTAATGCCGGTCTGACCATTGCTATTTCTGACCTCCACCGAGTAGCATACTCACGGAAAGTCTCAGTGGGTTTCTTCTTGAGGTTCTGGATATAGAAGACATCCGATGCATTTTTTGTGTTGAATTTGAAACCTATCCATGAAGTCCGACGCCATGCTTACCCAATTAGCCCATTTCTTGGGATTTTGACTTATGTACCAAGATAGAGCATGTCCATTAAGGCTTCTCATGAACAGCTTCATGCGAATCTTTTCGTCCTTTCCAACCCCTACGAGCTTGTCACACTAGGTTCTCAAATGAACCTTTGGGTCACCCGTTCCATCAAACATTTCAAACTTAGGAGGTTTGTAACCCTCCGGCAGTTCCACATCTAGCTTGAATGCACAAGTCCTCATAATTCAGAGCTTCAATTCCTTTACCTCCTTCAACACCCTAGACTCGGCTTGTGAGCTTCTTGATCTCTTCTACCATGTTTTTAATGAGCAGGTCCTTCTCGGCAGATTCTGGTGTATATGAGATTGGTTGAGTAGAGTGGGGTAAGCTTTCCACGTATATGTGGTTGTTTTGGTGAAGGCCAGGAGTTTGGGTATAGTGGTGATCATTGGTTGGATTTTGGGGATCGAGGATAGGCTGTGGGGTATTCTGAGGAGTGTGGTAAGTGGTTTGAGGATATTGGGTCGGGAGATTCTGATGTTGAGGAGGTGCAGGTATGGGTAAAGGATTTTGAGGAGGGGTTGTATATTCGTAGGGTGCAGGTGGATTCTGCGGGTGTTGGTTGGGTGTGTTCTGAGGAGGTATTGGGTTTTGGGTATTTGGATGGTTGATATCCGGGACATTTAGTGTGAGGGAGAGGTTTGCCAAGTTACGGACCTGCTCAAGCTCACCTTGTAGTTCAAGTATTTTCTTTTCAAGCCGCAAGACCAAGTCATTTGGTGCTGGAGTACTCCGACCATCAGAAGTTCATGCATTCTCAACATGTGCGGTGTTGTAGCCACTCATATTTGTTGATACCCAAATTTTTCCTATAATATTTTTTTTTGCATATATACCTTCAAAACTATGCATTACCATCAATTAATATTTTTCCATAAAATCTACATTTTTAAATTAATTTATCCCAGTACTTTATTTATATAAATAATTACAAAATTGCATCACAAACGACTTTATAGCATTTCATGATTTAATTATGCTATTTATAGTCATATTAAGTTCAAATTATTTCACAAATGGCCAGATTTACATCTTTGGGTTACAATTGCAATAACTTTGCAATTATAGCTCATGCGTACATTATTGCATTATGTTACCAGAAAATGGATCATTGTATTTTTGGATTATTGAATAGTTATTTTAAAACATTTCTATACATGAAAATTATTTTTTATAATTTGTTAATTATTTTTGCTCAAATACTTGAGTATTTAATAAATGGCCCCTTTTGTTTTCAGACTTAACCCTTCAAACCAGCCCAAAACCCCTTTTAAATTAGCCAAACCCTTAAGCCAAATACACACCTGCCCGACCCAATACCTCCATTCAATCATGACCGTTGATCATCCAAATCAACGTTCCGTATTCCCCCTTCCATAATTAAACCTAGACCTAACCCCCCAAATCCTCTCATTCTCTCCCTCACCCGCCGTCATCACCTCCCTATTCTCTCAACTCTCTCGACCTAACCCTAGTTCTAAACGCCGTCACCGGCGTATATCTCATCTCTATGGTTCTCCTATACCCTCTCCAGCCAGTCCTGGCCTTCTACACACCATGGTGACTTCTTGGATCCTTGAGAAGATCTCAAGGAACCGAACCGGTTTTGGTTTGAAACTTTGCTTATTAGCCTGTCTCAGGCCATTTTTCGACTGTGAGTAAGATTTCCTCTTGTTTTGTTACGAATCTATGGTATCTTGACATATTCTCTCATCTCTACTACTTTTCTGAAAACCCTAGTCTGATACTATCAATACTTCTCAGATCTGTATAGATCTGAGATGAATCGAGCATTATTACATGTTTTCCTTTGACAATTTCTAGTTTAACTGATTATTCTCTCTTCCTAAACTAGGTTTCATCCCAAGTTTTTTTCTGACTCCTAAGTGTTTGATTAATTGTTCTTTCGTCTTCGTGACTGTTTTGTGCAAAATTGCTTAAACCATAGTTGATTTTGTGTGATACACTGATTTTTCCAACCTTTGCTTCGATTTTGGGTACTTTATGTGTTACCAGTCGTATCACTTTGCTATATTTTTTGGACTTAAACATTGTTCCTTGTTAAATCCAGTATTTTGTGGTTTTCCCTAATTAACCTCTATTAGGGTTCGAACCTATTCTTTCTGGCTAAGTTCTATATTTCTATGAAGTTTTACTTAGTCTAATTTCTATTTATGGAAGTTGATAATTCTTTCCGGAAATCAGTGTTATTTTTAAAGTTTTGCTGAATGCTTTACTCCGTTAGAGATTCGTATGCATAAATCTTGTTTGTTTCCTTGTTTATGAATTTAAAATGTCGTCTATTCCTAACTGATTGCCCGTATAATTTTGTGATTGTACTGATCCTTTATTTGGTATGATTGAGATTCGTGCCTTAATTAAACTCCCCTAGTATTACCGTTTGATCAATTACCCCTAATTAAGGGAGGTCTATTCCAAACCCTTATGTGATTGGATTCTGTGACTCTATGATTTCCTTAATTGACTAAATGCTGATTCCTTTACCTTATTTGTTCTACTCTTAAATTGCTATATATAAACTCTTGTTTTTCCTCTCAACACACAGACAATAGTTCAAACACACACACACACACACAAACTTTCTCTTATCTCTCTTTTTGCTACTTGTATTTATTGCTTGGTTAGCCGGCTGAATGCCTAGGCTAGACTGTCAAATCCTGCATGCTTCACCTTTTGTCTTTGCTTCCTTAACTGGTGTGCTCCTGTTTCTAATTTCATTCATTCTACTATGAAGCTTAAATCTATATGATTCTCTGGGGCTCTATTAATGTTAATATCCATGTCTTTCTGCATTAGACTAACTGCTTATGTACCTAATGTTATATTCTTTCTTGTCTACTGTTTGATCGTTATGTTTAAGTTCATCCTTTCTTGTTTATTTCTTTAATAAGCATGTTTACTTTAGTTTAAGTACTCCCATATTTCCTTTTTACTTCCTTCAACCAGCATGCTTACTTTTGTTTCTCAGGCTCCTATCTAATTGACTTCAACTGGCATGACTAATTCTGTGTAGTTAGACTCCTGTCTTCACCATGACCATTCCTACACTTAGTTTCTGTGTTTTACTGTCTATTGCTGTTAGTTAACATGATTACTTTAGCATTAAGCCTGGCTGTTAGACCTATGTTGTTCCTGCCTAGACTCTAGGTCAGTATGTTATTGTGAATTTGGTTGTTGTAGAAACGCTTGCCCATTCCATGTATCTATTACTCAGTATGCTCTCACTCTTATCCTTTTCTTGTGTGTTTCTGATTCTTGTGTCCCCAACCCCTGCTCCTTTTTTTGCAACTATTTGTACACCTAGAACTAGTTGACAAACTGAAGTTGAATCTGGGCAATGTGATGCTTTTGTGACCATGTTGTTGTTTGCCGAACCTTCTTTTCCTTCAAAAGGTTTTTCAACATGTCTTTTGTTTACTCTTAATATTTTTTTCCCAAAATGTGTCCATTCTTAAAGTATTTTTTATTTTTACTCCTCTATTGTTGTCCAATAGTTATTCCAACTATGTCAATCACTCTCACTCCTGCTCTTAGATTACTTAAGTTCTTCCCCTCCAGTGTGTATACTGCCTAGGAATCCATGAGATTTCTCCGAACTCTGGCACACTGGGGCTGGCCTTTTCCACGCTGCACATAATCACTTCCCTATTAAAAGGATTTTGGTGTGAGCAATGCTCGGGAATCCTGAGGTCCTTAGGGAACTTTGACACACCGGGACACCTTTTTGGCTATGAGACTTTGGCATCCTGGACTGTTTTGTAGGCCTGGTATTTCCAGGTTCACTTTGGGCCTATCTCAGGCTCCCTATAGCATAGCTTATATTTATTATGTAATTCATTTATTTATGGTCTGTACTAATACCTTTGTAAACAGATATTGGGGAAATTAGTAAAGGGGATGGATTCATATATGGATTTTTGTAGGGAGACCAGGTAGAGATCATGCTTTAGGTTTATATTGTGTTTACTTGCATTAGAAATTCTGCCTTTAGGTCTATGTTGTGTTCACTTGCATTAGAAATCATGCTTTAGGCTCATATTATGTTATTCGCATTAGCAATCATGCTTAGGTTTATATCATGTTTACCATGCTTTTAGATCACCTGGCATACTAGGCAATGTTATAGGCTCATTACTTTATTTGTTACGGAATTCTGCTTCTACATAATCACGATCACCTAGAAATCCTATTATTAAGTTACCATTGCAATTCAGCTTAATAAAAATTTCCATCTTTGGTGTGTATTAGAAATCCTGCTTTAGGACTATGTTTGCATCATGTCTACATCGCCTAAGTCAATAATCGTCCTGTCTATACGAATGTTTAAAAGCAATTTATGCACCTAGAAAAACATGTTTATATGATGTATTAAAACTCAAACTTTTTGTTTTCCTTTAGTCAATTTCCAGAATTCTGTTTGCATTTTAGACAACATGTTATAGTGTATCCCTGAACCACGCCTAGGCAATCTTATAGGTAATTAAGGCCTTACAAAAATTTGTAAAACTATGTTTTGTTTATTTGTGACTGCCCAGATTCAGCAGGTTCTAAATTAGCAGGCAAATTGATTAGTTCTTTACCGCTTTGCCTTAACATAATGCTGCACATTCTCTGTTTGTCATGCTCACTTAGATATCATGTGTTTAACCAAAGAACTAGATCCTTTGACCAAAGCTATTTTTAGGATGAACACGGGTTTCTGATAACCAAGGCAAGACTGATTATTGTAAGTAATTAAATAAAGAATAATCAATGAGATGCACGAAAAGTAAAGTGTATTGAAATAGTAGTTCGGATGATCTTTACAGGTTATATTTTACTCCCTTATATAGGGAATTTCCTAATATAACTTCTGCCCTTTTCAGTGATTGAGCATTAATGACTAATTATGACATTAATGTAATATTACAATGAGTAACCGTAATTGTTGCGTGAATGTTGTGTAACGTGTGGATCACTAAATGAAGACCTCTGAATCTGCCCTTTATTCTGCCCAGGTATATTTTGACCGTGTCTCTTCATCTTCTCAATCAGGTTGAGACTTCCGTAGCTAATTAACTTGTGAGTGTGATTTGTCGTGCCTCTTTGCCTCATACCTCTTCATAGAGTCCCGTCCAGCTGTCATGTCTTCATTGCTCCACGTAGACTGCTGAGTCATCAAGATTTATTACACGTGTGAAGCTCTTTTTTACCAATACAGATAGTCCCCCCCACTTACCATATATTTATTAATTAATATTTGGTAAGTGGATACTCATTTATGGCGGGAATATTTTGCCGCCGCTTCACTCGAATCATTGCATATTTTTCTTTACGTAAGCGCCACTTGTCACTTCCATTTAATGCTTATGCCATGTGGCATTTCTGGGTTGGTTCTGCAAGTATTCAGCGCCTTTTAGGGCTTTTTGCGCTGCATCAGTCACGAAGTGAAATCTTTAATTATGGATTTCACATCATTGTTTTTTCCCATNGATCAGGTTTCTTCATTGTCGTCTCTTGATAGTGTTGACAAGTACCCTACCCAACTCACTAAAGGTTTAATTCCTCTTATACGCAGGGACTGTTATTGGAGTTCCGATTTTCCTATAATTGTTCCAAACAGTAATCAAAGAATAACGTCTTACAATACGGGGCATTCTTTGTTTATACCTATCCATTTACATTAGGGTTCAAGCCTCCCATCGACCTGTAATCATCGAGTTCTGTCGATTTTTCAAAATTTGCTTGGGACAAGTCGGTCCTCTTGTATGGCGAGTCGTGGCATGTCTTAGATACTTGGCTACCTTAGCGTCGATCCTATTTAATTTTCATCACCTTCTTCACCTCTATTCCCCAATGTTGTTCTTCAGGGAATTTTTACCCTAGCTGCTAGGAGTAAAAGGGTGTTAGTGACTTCTGAAGATGATAAAAATCGAGGTTGGTTTCTTCGGTATGTTGCTGTTCCTACTGCTGGTTTAGTAGGTGAAGAGAATCTTCCCTTCCCTGAGAAGTGGAATCTTGCACGTGAGTACATTTTTGCTCACATTCCTTGCTTTTTGCTTTAGATATCTTATCAATACTGTAGCTATTTCTTCTTTTTGCAGCAATCATGGGAATCGTTGAGAATGTCTCCGGTTTCAGAGATTGGGTAGAAAAGCTTTTGTTAATCGCTCCATTGGAAGAACGTTCATGGAATTACCTCTCTGAGTGGTTTTTTTGGAGAGTTAAGACTCATGGTAAGTGAAGTTTTTGTTTGTACTTGTTTATTCCTTTGAGAATTATTTAACCCTTTCCTTTTGACAGGGTTTCCTGCTCGTGGAGTTTATGCATCCGCGTATGTTCCCAAGTTATCCCTAGCTCAGTCCCAGGAGATCATTTCAGGCTCTTCTTCTTCAAAGAGAAAAGCAGGTGGGTCAAGGACCTCGAGAGAAGAGGAGGAAGAGGAGGGCACTTTGGTCCATAGGTCACGCAGAAGGAAGGTGGTCTCGGACGACGAGTCTACACTTGTCATTGTGCCTTCCGTGCTTGAAGTTGGACTTTCTGCCTCCGAGGATGCTACTCCCTCTCCCGTGCGTGCATATGTACCATTTGTTCCGTGAAGGTTTTGGTCCTGTTGCTGATGAAGCTCCCTTGGCTGTTTTCTCTCCTTCTCTTAGAGAACTCCCTTCAACTGTTCCAGTTATTTCTCTTGCTCCTGTGGCTATTCCTGCTCCTGTCGTTGCTCTCTCTCCCATTTTCGGCCGCTCAGACTTCCTCGCCCGTGGCTCCTGCATCTCTACCTGCTTCCGTGCCTTTTATTACAGAAGCAGGGTCTTCCAGCAGGGAGATGAGGCAGGTGATGATAGAAGTTCATGCAGAGGGTAGTCTCTTTAAAAAGTCTGGCCAGCCTGATGTGTGGTTGAAACCGTTGATAGGCCCAACAGAGAGAGCTAAGTTGGACATCCATGTTCCCTTACATGGGCTAATGAAATCGTGCATACTTCTTTAAAGGTAAAATGCATTTTCTTGTGTTCATTCTTGTACATGTATTTACCATATCTAATTGGTTTTCTTTTGTAGATCAATCTTATAGGCACGGAGCTTATGAAGAGGGTTTCTAATACAGAGCAGGAAGTGAAAGAATGGCGCGCGGAAGCAGATAACTGGAAGGAGCAATATGAAAGCTTAAGGCTCGACATGGAGGCTGTAGAAGAAGAAAAATGTACCTTGGAGCAGCAAGCGAGGGTCATGACGACAGAGTTGGCTGTGGAGAAGGCATCCTCTGATCAGGCAGATAAGGATAAAAGCGTCCTAGAGTCCTCATTCGCGGAGCAACTGTCTCGTGCCTTTGAAGAGGTCAAGATTTTGAAGGCCTTACTAGACCAAAAGGAGGAGTATTCGGGCGAATTAGTGAAATCTCTTACTAAGACCCAGGAGAATCTCCGCAACTCTTTAGAGAAAGTTCAACTCCTGGAAAGGTCTTTCGCTCCTTTAAGGGCCTCTAATGATGATGTTGTGACTGAGAGGGATGAACTAAGAGCTGAAGTTATGCTATGGGAGAAAGATTACGAAGCTCTTAAAGATAGGGAAGCTATCAATGTTAGTTGGACGTATATGAACTCTCGCCTCGACACATTGACTAAAATGAGCCGAGAGGGTTTCGACCTTAATGCTGATATTGCAAAAATCAAGGAGTCCATTGAGAAGGCTCAACAAGGTCAGAATCTCTCTTCACCTGAAAGTGAGGCTACTGCTGCTTAAGTCTCTTCGTCCCAAGTCGCTCCTGCTCCTTCTGCTAGTGAAGTCAACCCCCCTCCTGATGAAGTTTAAGAAGTTGGTTCATCCCTTTCTTTTTTCTTTGTCTTAATTAGTGGTTACCCCCAGTCCCATCGGGGGTAAATTTGGATCTCTTAAAGTCCCCAAATGACAACTTAGGGGCACCTCATTGTATAAAAAACTCTATAAGACTAAGTATAAGTTAATACTTAGTTTTTACTTAGCCGTTTTAATATATTAATGCAAGTATGACTTTTGTTTTCCGTTGAGTTTTTGTTTCACTCTTTAAGTCTTTTGCATGCTTTATTTTTTGAGGTTTTAGTTTTACCTCTAAGTTTTGCATATAAAATGTTTTACATTACTCGCACCTTTTCGTAATAGGCACGGTGTCATATAAAATGTGTGCCTTTTTGTAGTAGGCATAATTTATGAAAGAGGGTCCTTTTTGATCGACACTTAATGAAGAAGACGTCTCAACTTCATAATGGTGTAATAATGCAATAGACCGATAGGAATTTTTTACATGTTTAAGAATATTTCTGAGGAAAGTTTTTTGTTTGAACTTTCACGACATTTTACATGTGTTTGATTATCGTCTAAAACTCATGTTGCAACTATTTTCTTTTAAGAGATTTGATATACACTTGTATTTCGTAACTGTTTTTCGTATGTAACAGTTTTTTTTTGAGTTAATACAAGAGAGAAACTATTTTTCGCTCGTAACAGTTTTTATTCAAGTTGGGGTTTTCACCCGTAACTGTTTTTGTTGACAACAGTTTTCAATAAGCATGAGAGAAATGCTCTTACATCCGTAACTGTTTTATTTGATAATAGTTTTTTGAACAAGTACAAGGATTTTGATCTTTCATCCGAAACTGTTTTATTTGATAACAGTCTTTCTTTTGAATAAGTACAAAGATGCGCATTTCTTCCTCATAGCTAACATTTTGCCTTTTAACCTTAACATGTTCGAAGGTTTTTTGGATTAGGCTTTGTGTTTGAGTCTTTGGCTCTTTCGATTTTGCTCGTATCACTTCACTTGTTGGGTAGATGGATCTTCAGGCTCGAGCTTTGACTTTTTGATAGTTTTTTTTGCTTCGTCTTTGCTTTCCATATTGTATAGTCCCCCAAGTGTTTGAGCATTGAAGAATGAAATCTCGAGAACTTGACTATTCCTTCATTGTGGTCCTTTTTCTTAAAAGGAAAAACATACGGGGCTTGAAGGAATATAGTTTTTAGATGATGACTGCTTAACCCTTTAAAACGTCCATCAAAAAGTGTAACCCTAGACCGGGAATTCAGTTACTTCCTCGCGTATTTGCAGGTCTAATATCATCATCTGGTGATGGGTTAGCTTTATGCCTATCATCTAAAAAGGTTAGTAAAATTTTAAATGTTCAAAATAAAATCGAACGTGTGATACCTGACCGGGGGTACTTTTTTTTCCTTAGAAGTAGTACTTCTTCAAGTGGATGGCATTCCAACTTGTTGGTAGGATTCTGCCGTCCATAGCTTCCAGCTCGTAGGCGCCCTTCCCAGCTATGCCTCGGACTTTGTAGGGTCCTTCCCAATTTGGACTTAGCTTTCCTGCGCCTGCTTCTTTAGTTGATTGAAAGACTTTTTTGAGGACGAAGTCCCCAATCTTATAGTATCTGAGACGAGCTTTACGGTTGTAATAACGCTCTATGATTTGTTTTTGAGCTGCCATCCGTATTAGTGCTGCTTCTCTCCATGGTTCGAGCAGGTCCAGATTGGTCCTCACGTCGTTGTCGTTTTCTTCCTCCGTGGCTATTGTAAACCTTATGCTTGGTTCGCCAATTTCCACAGGTATTAAGGCTTCTGAGCCATAGACAAGTGCGAACGGGGTTTCTCCTGTGGCTATTTTTGAAGTTGTTCTGTATGCCCATAGTACCGCTGATAACTCACCAGGCCAGTTTCCTTTGGCTTTATCTAGCCGCTTCTTTAGATTGTTGATGATGACTTTATTCGTTGACTCAGCTTGACCATTATCCACGGGGTGTTATGGTGTTGAAGTGATCCATTTGATTTGCCAGCTTTCGAAGAATTCTGTGATTTGCGAGCCTATAAATTGTGGGCCATTATCACACACGATCTCCTTTCCAAAGCGACATGTTATGTTTCGCCATAAGAAGCTTTTAACTTCCTTTTCTCGCACCTGTTTGAACGCTTCTGCCTCTACCCATTTTGTAAAATAGTCGGTTAGAATGAGCAAAAACTGTACTTGTCCTTTAGCTGTGGGAAGAGGTCCCACTATGTCCATACCCTATTTCAGGAAGGTCCATGGAGATATTATTGGATGCAATAATTCCAATGGTCGATGCATGTTATTGGCAAACCTTTGGCATCCGTCGCATTTGGATACGAAGTTCTCGGCCTCTTCTTCCATCTTAGTCCAATAGTATCCAGCTCTGATTAGGGTTTTTACCAAGGATCTCGCCCCTGAGTGATTTCCATAGTGTCCTTCGTGGACTTCTTACATCACAAACTCTATTTGGTTAGGTCTGAGGCATTTTGCTAGGGGCCCTCAGAACATCTTGCGATATAATGAGTTGTGAATGATGAAGTACCGTGCAACTTTGCGGCGAAGTGCTTGAGCTGTTTTCTTGTCTTCAGGTACGGTACCGTTCTGCAAAAAATTTAAGATTTCGTTTCTCCAATCCCAGGTTAAATTGTTGAAAGTTACCTCATTTTTATCCTGGTCGATCGTTGAATAGAATAGATGAACGACAATTGCATTGTATTTGTTTGTTACTTTCGTGACTGCTGCGAGGTTAGCTAATGCATCTGCTTCTGCATTTTCCTCTCTAGCTATTTGTATTACCTTCCATGTTTTGAATTGTCTCACGAGTTCTCGTGCCTTTTCCAGATATTGTTGCATCCGAGTCTCTCGAGCGATGTAAGTCCCCTGCATCTGATTTACTACCAGTTGGGAGTCACTTTTGATTACGATTTGCTCGATTGAAATCTCTCGTGCGAGTTCTACTCCTTCAATGACAGCTTCGTACTCTGCTTCATTGTTAGTTATAGGATAACATTTTATAGCCTGTCGTGTCTTTTCACCCGTGGGTGATATTAAGACTATGCCTAAGCTGGCACCTTCTATATTGGAAGAACCATCAGTAAATAGGGTCCATAGACCCGGATTAGCACCGTTGAAGAGTTGTAACTCTTTTTCCACTTCAAGGACAATGCTATTACTAAAGTCAGCGACAAAATCAGCTAAGATCTGAGACTTGATTGCAGTCCTAGGCTGTTATATTATTTCATGTTCACTTAATTCTATGGCCCACTTGGCTAATCTTCCTGATAGTTCTTGTTTATGCAATATCTTTCTTAATAGATACGAGGTCACAAATGTGATTGGATGACATTGAAAGTATGGCCTTAATTTTCTAGATGCCATGATTAGAGCTAAGGCTAACTTTTCTAGATGTGGATATCTATTTTCAAAATCTAGTAATGTCTTGCTTACATAATAAATAGGAGATTGTTTACCTTTATTCTCCCTTACCAATATTGCACTTACAACAATTTCCGAGACGACAAGGTAGACGTACAACCTCTCCCCCTCCTTTGGCTTTGACAATAACGAAGGTTTTGATAGATAAGCCTTTAGATCTTTGAGAGCCTGTTGACATTCTTCAGTCCATTCGAACCGATTTTTGCTTTTTGAGAAATACAAAGAATTTAAAACTTTTCTCGGAAGATTTGGAAATAAATCTTCCTAAGGCTGCAATTCTTCCCGTTAGTCTTTGAACTTCTTTTTTGTTTATAAGTACATCAGGTATTTCTTCTATAATCAGGATTTACTTCTATTCCCCTGTTTGATACAAGGAAACCCAAGAACTTACCTTATTCTATGCCAAAAGCGCATTTTTCTGGATTCAACTTCGTATTATACCTGAGTAAAATGTCAAAGGTAATAGAGAGGTGCTGGAAATGGTCTTCCGCCCGTGTTGATTTTACCAACATGTCATCGATGTAAACTTTCATCGTTTTTCCCAGATGTTCCTGGAACATCTTGGTCACTAGCCTTTGATAGGTGGCTCCAGCATTTTTAAGCCAAAAAGGCATGACTTTATAACAATAAGTCCCCCTGTTTGTAATAAAGGAGGTTTTTCCTCATCTAAGGCATCCATTTTAATCTTATTATAACGATATACGCATCTAGAAAGCTTAACAATTCATGACCTAGGGTGGCATCAATCATTTGATCTATATGTGGTAATGGGAATGAATCTTTGGGGCATGCTTTATTTAAGTTAGTATAATCTATGCATACTCTCCATTTGCCATTCTTTTTAGGTACTACCACAGTGTTAGCTAGCCAGTTAGGGTACGTTACCTCTCGTATCGAACCAATTTTCTGGAGTTTCTGTACCTCTTTGTCAATCACTTGGTTCTTGAATGGTCCTTGCTTTCTTTTCTTCTCTGCGACCGGGGCTCGGCCTCGTGCCTATATACACTTTCTATTCAGGTTTTTGTTCAAACAATGGAACAGCTTCGAGCTCTTCTGTAGTTGTTTTGATGTGCTCGTCTTCCTCTGGTTCATGAATGACGTCTGGTCTGGAATCTACATCTATGTGGTCCAATGCATCTTTCGCGGTGACTTGATTCACCTTCTCGTGAGTATCTTCTTTCATACATGTTTCAGCAATAATACTTTCCGTACCTATTTAGGTAGTAATTTCTTCCATGCCTGTTTGGGCGGTGTTATCTGCTTGGGTGATTCCCTTATCTTTTGATTCTTCCACCTCTACTTTTTTGTTGTAGTGTACCACGCAATTTATATTTCTCGCGGTTTGCTGATCGCCTCTAATTTGCTGAATCCCCCATTCAGAGGGGAATTTAATTACCTGATGCAAGGTGGATGTTATTGCTTTCATGTCGTGGATCCATGGCCTTCCCATGATTACATTATAGGCCATGTCAGTTCGATGACTTGGAACCTGGTATATTTGATTACTCCCTCAGCATAAGTGCTAAGTTCAATTTCCCCTTTTGTTATAACCGTAGAGTTATCAAACCCCGATATGGCGCGTGCCTTTGGGATTACTTGATTCCCCAATAGCATTTCTTCCACGACTCATAGCAAAATGATATTGACTGAACTACCTGGATCAATAAACACTCTTTTTACGTTAGTGTCATGAATAAGCAAGGATATTACCAGAGCATTGTTGTGAGGAAGCATCAATCCGCCGATATCTGCATCATCGAAGGTTATATCGTCTGCTTTCAGATTTTCACGAACCCGCTTTCCATGCGTAATTATGAACTTCGTGGCCACTTTGCAGACCGTTCTGTTTACTTCTTCACCTCCGTGTATCACATTGACGGTTCGTTTGGAGATGGAGGTTTTGGGGGCTCCTACCTATTCTTCATGTATGCCTGTTTACCTTTTTCACTAAACAATTCTGTTAAATAGCCCTGTTTCAATAATTGTTCTACCTCACCTTGCAAAAATCTGCAATCTGCAGTTATGTGTCCATGATCATTATGGAATTCACACCTGAGATCTGGGTTCCTATTATTCAGTTTTGACCTCATTTCTTTGGGCCATCGAACCTTATCACCCATATTTCTTAATACTTAAATTAGTTCGGAGGTACTTACATTGAACGTGTGATCCCCAATTCGTGCATTACCTCTAGGTCGTTCATCTCGATCCTTTCTGGATCTGGATGAGGACGAGTCCGCATCTCTGCTTGGTGGTCTATAATCTGACCTGGTGTTTTCGAACCTGGGATGAGTTTCACGTCCCGATGGTCCCAAGTAAGGATCATACCTATTTTTACCTGATCTCCTGTCTGATTCGGAACGTCTAGATCTGGTATGATCTTCATCTTTGGAATGAGCAATGGTATCTTCTTCTATTAGAAGTTTAGTACTGTACCTGTTATAAACATCGTTCCACGTTGTAGCTGGGAATTCTCTCAAGCTTTCCTTGAGTCTCCTCGTGGCTTCTAAGCTTTTGTCATTTAGATTACTTGCAAATGCCATGGCTGCCCAATTATCAGCACCCTTGGTAGTTGCATTCTTTCTCGTTGAAACCTGTCTACAAATTCACGAAGTAGTTCCGTGTCTCCTTGTTTTATTTTAAAGATGTCCTCCATCCTTTTCTCGACTTTTTGCACACCGGAGTGTGCCTTTATGAAAGAATCTGCAAGCTCATCAAAAGAATCAATAGAGTTTTCAGGGAGAAGAGAATACCATGTTAGCACCCCTTTGGTAAGTGTTTCTCCAAACTTTTAACTAGGACCGACTCAATTTCTTGTTTTGTTAAGTCGTTGCCCTTCACTCCGGTGGTAAAAGTAGTCACATGGTCGTGTGGGTCGGTTGTCCGTCATATTTAGGAACGTCAGGCATTTTAAACTTCTTGGGAATAGGTACGGGTTCTCGCTTGGTTTCCAAGGTTGTTGAGAATATCTATCAATGTCAATGCCTTTGATAACAGGTGGTACTCCAGGAATTTGTTCGATTCGATCATTTTGTTCCTTCACCTGTTTCTGCAAAGTTAGTAATAAAGTCTGTAATTCAGAGTTATTAGACATACCTGGTCTCGCTTCGAGAGATTCATTAGGAGTATCTCCCCTTCCTGAGTTTGCCAACCCAGACTGAGGATTTTCCACGGTGATGGTATTATTGGGGGGTGGTATCAGTGGTGCAGGTGACACTACTGGTAATCCCCTCGCAAATTCTTGCAAAGCCTGACTCACATACTCTGAAATCATTTTCTTTACCCGATCTTGTTCTACCGTTTGATCAATATTATCGTTGTTGTTATTGGATCTTTCTGGGGATTGTTCCCTTGAACCACGTTGGTTTCCTGAAGGTGATGGAGCTGGGGTTCCATTCCTTTGCTGGTTGTTGTCGTTGGAGTTCGACATAGTTTAGAGGATATCACTTGAAAAGAAAACAAATATTATCAGATTCCCGGTAACGGAACCAATTTGTTTAACCAAATAACTAGATCCTTTGACCAATGCTATTTTTAGGATGAACACGGGTTTCTGATAACCAAGGCAAGACTGATTATTGTAAGTAATTAAATAAAGAATAATCAATGAGATGCACGAAAAGTAAAGTGTATTGCAATAGTAGTTCGGATGATCTTTACAGGTTATAATTTATTCCCTTATATAGGGAATTTCCTAATATAACATCTGCCCTTTTCAGTGATTGAGAATTAATGACTAATTATGATATTAATGTAACGTTACAATGAGTAACCGTAACTGTTGCATGAATGTTGTGTAACGTGTGGATCACTAATTGAAGACCTCTGAATCTGCCCTTTATTCTGCCCAGATACATTTTGACCGTGTCTCTTCATCTTCTCAATCAGGTTGAGACTTCCGTAGCTAATTAACCCGTGGGTGTGATTTGCTGTGCCTCTTTGCCTCATATCTCTTCATCGAGTTTCGTCCAACTGTGATGTCTTCATTGCTCCACGTAGACTGCTGAGTCATCAAGATTTATTACACGTGTGAAGCTCTTTTTTACCAATACATCATTTTCTAGGACCTTTTCTGAAACATCTGAAGTCTTGATGTTTGAGACGTGCTAATTGCATGTTTATTTGTGGAGGTAAACATGGGCCCTTAGTTATTGTCTTACTTGACAGTCCTATTTTTTCTTTGTTGTCGATTAGATTTCCTTTTTTTAAACACTTTAGGAGAGTCTAGAACTGCTTAAAAATAGAGGTCCTAAACACCTCCAGGACCACAAGGAAGGGATGGGTAACGCACACTTAGAGTTCGTTTAATTAAAACCGCTTATACAACCGCTAAGGGGAGGGTAATCGGGTAGTAAAAGGATATGATGACCTGTGCACTAATTTCATGTGTATCCCCTCTAGTTGAGGAAGGATTACCGAGCATTGTACGGATATGATCCTATAGGCTAATAACTTAGGACTCCCCTATGTTACTTACATATATGTGCTCAGACTCCTTACCTTTTTAAACTCCTTTTATCTTACTTACATATGTGTGCTTAGACTTCTTATCTGTTAAATGACTAATTTACTAAGTAAGTTTTGCCGGGACCCACCATTGTGGACCTCGAGGGGTGCCTAACACCTTCCCCTCAAGGTAATTTCAAGCCCTTACCTAATCTCGGGTAACGTAGACTGGTTTCATGAATTACTTGCATTAGGTGCCCTAACGCACCATAAATCCGTTAGGTGGAGACTCTTCACTTTCCATACCCCTCTCCCAAAAGTAAGGGAGTTGTCCCAAATGCATGTCGAAACCCGATTCCGCAAGGAAAGAAAGGGGGCGCGACAGCATGGCGACTTTGCTGGGAATTTTAGGCTTTTACCATAACAAACTTGCTTTTTGTAAATTAGTCTTAAGCATGCTTATTTTGCTAGTATGTGTGCACCCTTTCCCTTTCCCCTTATGTGGATTTAGCCCGTTTTGAGCATTTATGATTCCTTTACTGCAGAAACTGACTTATTTCTTTGTTTTCCTTTCTTAAACATCTTTCATTTATTAAATACCACATTTATTATTTTCCTAACATGCAAATACGTGACAACATGTTATTTACTGCTGCATAAATCATGCTCAACATCATATTCCACTCGTGTGTAATCAATCCTTTAGCAACGCTTGATGAGTGGTTGCGCTCTTCCTATATATCACCCTTTAAATTCGAAAAAGGCTTATTTGCGGTAAAACTAGTCGATCAATGGTGCAATCGATGATTCGGTGCCTTTCCCCCTCAAGTTGTCCGCTTGAGGGTACCAGTATAGACCCCATAGCAACCTTACTCTGATTATAATTGTACATGCATCATGGTGAAACCTAGCCGGATTAGTATGTTGTCCACATAATAACCCTTTAAGATAAGCCTTGTCCAAAAGTCTACCGGGATTTCCATAATCCCAACGGACACAACCACGTTTTGTGCATTAATTTTGGAGAACTAAATGCCAATATGCTAATCATCGATATATAAATAGTCGAATCTGGAGGGGAAAAGGGCCTAACTTTATTTGTTTTGCAAAAAATGAGGCACGAGGTCCCCAGATTTGGCATGGTAAAAAATATACCACGACTGCTACTAGGCTGGTGGGAAGATCTTTCCTCAAGTGACAAAAAACATGTAAAGAAGGTCCTGGGAAATTTGCCTTCTTTGTTAGACATCCAACCAAATAACATGTCGATAGAAGCTGCAACCATGTTCTGGGATCGTGAAAAATCAGTGTTTCGCTTCAGGGATATAGAAATGACCCCGCTCCTAGAAGAAATCGGGGGATTTGCTGGGCTACCTTGGGAAAACCCTGGGTTATTGGTACCAGAAAATCGCACTGGTAGGGGATTTCTAAAAATGATGGGTCTGAAAAAAAATGCTGATTTGGAGTGCTTAAAGAAATCTTATATACCATTTGACTACTTGTATGAGAGATACGGTCATAGCAAGTCCTATCGTATTTTCCATGATGATTTTTCCATCACTTCCTTAGGACATTTTCATCGCAGAGTTTTCGTGTTCATTGTTTGCTTCTTGGGTATGATAGTGTTCCCAACGAAAAGGGAAAGAATTCACACTAGATTGGCTATGGTCACCAAGACTCTAATGGAAGGAATCGAGGGAAAAACATACACCATAGTCCTATGATTATAGCTGATATCTACCGGGCCTTAGACCACTGCCAGAAAGGGTCCAAACATTTCGAGGGTCGCAATTTGTTGCTGCAGTTGTGGTTAATGGAGCATCTCCAAAAGGGTCAATATCACTAGGAGTTTCCACGAAGGGAGTGGAATGACCATATTGCCTTCCATCACCCTACACGGATGACTTATATTCTGGACAGGTTTGCTCCACCAAAGAGTGCTAAGGAATGGGTGGAGTTCTTCGACAATTTGACTGAGAATCAGGTTTAGTGGATGTTTGAATGGTTCCCTACTAACGAATCCATTATCAGGTCAGGGACGCTCCTCACTTGGTGTTGATCGGGTTAAGGGGAATATACCCTTATGTTCCCATCAAGGTTATGAGGCAGGCAGGAAGTAGATCATACCACGGGTCGCAAAGATAAGTCATTTTCGGGCAGATTTTTAGGATGACGACATCCCTTACAAGTGTCAAGCTCAGCATATGTGACACTCAAAGATTATTGTAGAAAAAGACACCATCGAGCCAGAAAGGTATCACGCGGGACATGCACCCTTTTACCCGACATAGTTGGAGGATAACTTAGCTGGGAAAGTTGAGCCAGGAATTGGTCGGGGAAACAGGGTCATAGACGAAGATGCAAAAACCCAAGTAAAGTACAACAAGTTGCGTAAGAGGATTCATGACTCCGAGGCCCAACATCAGGAGATACACGAGACAGACAAGAGACTAATCAGGGAATGGAGGGAAATGGCTATCACCTACAATGAAAGGGTAGAATATCTGGAACAGGTATTGATAGAGCTAGAAGGAAAGACAAGAAAGAGGGTCGCTGACTGCCAGAATGCTGAAGGAAGTGAGGGAGGACATTTGGCAAGAGTATACATGTTGTTGGGCATGCGCGAACTAGGGGACCCGATTGATGGAGTCAGAAAGATCAAGCCTGAGGAAGGTCCTTCTGGGGCCAAGTAGATTAGATTTACATGTCTTTCCTAAATGTAATAAGGCCAAATGCCAGTAGTGACCTATCTTTTATTACTTTAGTGTCATGTTGGATTCATCTATTTTTATTAATGAAATGAGGCAATTATTGGCATCTAAATTCTCCAAAATAATTTGTCGTTAGACCTACCTCGGGCACAATGAGGCTCCCAAAATAAGACGCAAATTTACATTATGCAATATGTGTTTAAATACCACAAATACTCTTTTTAGAACTCTTACTGACTTGGCTACCTTTTGTTTTTCTTTCTTTCTTTTGATTATTCCCATTCCCCAAAGGTTGGTTCGCGCATACTGGCATCATCAACTTATCATACTAGATCCAAGGGCCCTCCACTTTCTCCTCCTCCTAGTCCACCAAAAGCCAAAGGGTAAGCAAAGATGGATGATTTGAACGACACTAGAAAAGACAACAACATACATGTTGAACATGCAGAAGCTTCTAATGGTCGAGGTACTCAGGCCCCAAATGATGTGGTATCACGACTTGAGCAGAAAATACTAGAAATCCAGGGTGAGCTCGAGTAGGTCCGGAGCTTAGCCAATCTATCCCTCACACCCAATATCAAAGATGTCAACCATTAAAACACTCAGAACCCCGCACCACCACAAAACACACCCAACAAACGCCCACAAAATCCTCCTGCACCTCACCATTATACAATCCCACCACAAAATCAAATTGTCCTACCATAGTACTAGCAAAACACCTACCACACTCCACAAAACACCCCGCCAGTCATTCCTGAACCCCAGAATTCCACCAATGATCACCATTATACCCAAACTCTCGGTCATCAATACAACCCTATATACGTGGAAACCCTACCTCACTCCACTCAGCCCGTATCATATACACCAGAATCCACTGAGAAGGACTTGCTCATTAAGAACCTGGTTTAAAGAGCTCAATAAGTTGACGATTCGGGTTCAAGGCATCAAAGGGAGAAAAGGGATAGAAGTTCTAAACTATGAAGACCTATGCATACAGCCCGACGTTGAACTGCCAGAGAATTACAAACCCCCAAAGTTCGAAATGTTTGACGGAACAGGTGATCCCAGGGTTCACCTGAGGACTTATTGCAACAAGCTTGTATGGGTCAGAAAGGATGAAAGGATCTGAATGAAGTTTTTCATGAGGAGTCTTACAGGAGATGCTTTATCCGGGTACATCAGCCACGATCCCAAGAAGTGGGCCAATTGGGTGAGTATGGCATCTTACTTCATGTAGAAATTCAGGTTTAACATAGAGAATGAGCTGGATGTCTTCTATATTCAGAACTTAAAGAAGAAGCCCACTGAGACCTTCTGCGAGTATGCCACTCGTTGGAGGTCAAAAGCAGCCAAAGTCAGGCCAACATTGGACGAAGAACAGATGAACAAGTTCTTCGTCAGAGCACAGGATACGCAGTACTATGAAAGATTGATGGTTATTGAAAACAACAAGTTCTCCGATATCATCAAACTCGGAGAAAGGATTGAAAAGGGCATTAAAAGCGGTATGGTGACAAAATTTGAAGCATTGTAGGCCACAAATAAAGCATTGCAGTCAGGGGGTATATCGAAGAAGAAAGATGCAGAAACAGTAATGGTCGCCCAAGGACCCAAAACTCCACTTGTATATCAGACCTCCCCACTTACATACCAAGCACCTCCATCCACATATCAACCATCACCTCCCAGATGTTCTCAACCAGCCACTGCTTATTACACATATAACTCCCAACCCTCTCACTTTCAGTCACCTCCAACCCGCCCAAACTACCCAAGACCTCAGCCTAACTTTGACCGCAGACCACCTAGACAATACACTGCCATTGCCGACCCATTGACCAGCTGTATGAAAGGCTGAAGGTTGCTAGTTACGTCACTCCTATTCCTGTTGCGACCATGGAGAATCCATCCCAATAGGTCAACCCCAAAAAGACCTGTGCATACCATTCTAGCATAAAAAGGCACACCATTGATGAGTGTCGAACTAAAGGATAAGATCCAGAACTTGATTGATAATAAGGTCATTCAGGCCAAAGAAGCTACACCCAATATCTGCAACAACCCCCCCCCCAGATCGTAGGGGTGAAGGTGTCAATGTGATAGAGACCGATGATGAATGGGATCCCGAGGGATCGATTGGACTTATCAAAGAGGGTGACAATCCTAAGAAACCCGCAGTCACGCTCAATCCTATTATAATACAAATACAGCCTCCAGTGGAGGTTGAGATAGATGCATCGGTTCCATTTGAAGTTGAGATAGCACCCCCGCAACTGCGCATGTTCCATTCGAGGTGGAAGTAACCACGCCTTTCACAGTTACAGTGTCAACCACGTCGCCTTTCAACACTAAGGCTATACCTTGGGATTATATGGCCGGAGCTAGAAGAAGAGGAAAGAACAAAATAGAAGAATCCGGCGCTGCGCAAGGGATGAACAGAACGGGAAGAGTCTATACACCAGAGCATTTGGGAGAATCCAGTATGCAGGCTTCTAACAGACCGCCCGTTATTGAAACAGGCTCGGACGACCTTTGGAAGAAAGTGCAAGCAAAAGAGTATTCAGTCACGAATCATTTGAACAAGACTCCTGCTCAGATATTTATCATGTCACTACTACAGAATTCAGAAGGGTGCACGGGAATTCTCTCTTAAAGGTGTTAAGCGAGGCATATGTACCTAACAACATCACTGGCGGAGAAATGGCCAATATGGTGGGACAGGTGCTAGAAAGTCACAAAATCACCTTCCACGAGGATGAGCTGCCACCTGAGGGTTTGAATCATAACAGGGAACTACATATTACCGTGCAATGTGAGGACAATTTCATTGCCAGAGTTCTGATAGATAGGGGATCCAGTCTCAATATTTTCCCATTGACAACACTGAAGAGGCTGGGCAAAGGCCTGTATGAAATACGAGAAGGGACTATGAATGTGAAGGCATGTGACGGGTCTCAAAGGGATACCATTGAGGAAATTAATCTCTGTTTACAGATGGGGCCTACATGGTTTGATGTCAAGTTTCAAGTGCTGGACATATCTGTATCCTATAATCTATTGTTGGGACAACCATGGATACATACCGATGGGGCTGTGGCACCAACTTTGCATCAGGCAGTGAAGTTCAAAGGAACCATCAAGAGGTGATTATCCATGGAGATGGGAGCAACCCCATTTATAATCGTCAGACTATCCCAGTGGTTGAGAATAGAAGAAGGCTCGGGGGAGAAACTTATCATCACATCGAGCGGGTCAATGAAATTGAGAAAGATAAGTGGTGGAGACAAAAGATAGAAAGTATACTAGCGTGGAGAGGATATGAACCCGACAAGGGTCTTGGTAAAAACCTTCAGGGTATCTCCAAGCCAATACAGTTGAAACACCATGGTACAACCTTTGTTCTAAGGTATCAGTACACCTGGCAAGAATACAATGACTGGTCGCCACCGTGGCGTGGTCCATACTATCCACTTGAACAACCTGTACCACACCTGAGTCAGACGACCGACATCATATGGGGATCAGAGGAGGAAGAAGCATTGGCCGCCTTGAGGAACTTGTTCCTAGAGGATGATGACATGGACTGTTGTGTAATTGTCGCGGAGAAGGGGGAGAGGAAGGCCCTACCATCCGAGCTATGGAGAGAGGATAATTACTCAAGAATTGGACTGTCAGACCATCCAGGGTCCGACGAATCCCGGGGTAGCAAGGCTAAACAACAGTGTTTATTTTGTTGTTTTCTAAGAAAATGATTTCCCTTTTTGCATTTGTTTTAAATAAAACCTCCTGCGTTCCAAAAATGTTGTTTAAATTATTGAAAATCACTTTTATGTTTCAATGGATCGATATTTATTATTACCATTTTCTCTCATATAATTATCTATGCAGCATTACTATTTCCTGTCTTGATGAATCGACAACTGTGACATGTAATGAGGGAACGCAACAAAAGGATAGTGATTCAGAAGAAGAGGATGTCATACTCGAGGAAATCGTTAGGGAAGTAAAAGATTTTGAGAACAAGCCCAAGTCCAACCTGGACGAAACTGAGATAATCAACTTAGGAGATTCCAAAACTGTCAAGGAGACTCGCATCAGCATTTACTTATCACCATTAGAAAAAGAAAAGTACACACAGTTACTGAAAGAGTATGAGGACATCTTTGCATGGTCATAGGATGATATGACTAGGTTAAGTAAATCTATTGTGGTTCACAATTTTCCAACAAACCCAATGTGTCCACCAGTAAAGCAGAAACTCAGGAAATTTCAAGCCTGATGTGAGTCTGAAAATCAAAGAGGAGGTCACCAAGCAAATCAAGGCCAAGGTCCTCAGGGTGGTTGAATACCCAACTTGGTAAGCCAACATCATGCCAGTTCCAAAGAAAGATGGGAAAGTCAGAGTCTGTGTTGATTATCGGGATCTAAACAGAGCAAGTGACAAGGATGATTTCCCACTACCAAACATACACATTCTGATCGATAATTGCGCCAAGCATGAACTCCAGTCCTTTTTTAGATTGATTCACCGGTTATCATCAGATTTGGATGGACGAAGAAGACACTGAGAAAACAGCCTTCATTACACGAGGTTATGCCATTTGGTCTAAAGAATGCTGGAGCCACCTACACGAGGGCTATGACTCCCATTTTTCATGACATGATACATAAGGAGATCGAGGTGTATGTGGACGATGTCATCATCAAATCCAAGAAAGCCACATATCATATAGAAGATTTGAGGAAGTTCTTCGATAGACTGCAGAAGTACAACCTGAAATTAAACCCTTCAAAGTGTGCATTCGGGGTCCCTTCCGGAAAGTTACTTGGGTTCATTGCCAGCGCCGAGGGATAGAATTGGATCCATCAAAAGTCAAAGCTATCCAGGAGCTGCCACCGCCGAAGAGGAAGAAAGATGTAATGAGTTTTCTAGGACGGCTAAACTACATCAGCCGGTTCATAACCCAGTCCACAGTCATATGTGAGCCAATTTTCAAGATGTTGAAGAAAGATGCTGCAACTAGTTGGACCGAGGATTGTCAAAAGGGTTTTGACAAGATGAAGAAGTATTTATCAACACCACCAGTTTTGGTCCCGCTAGAGCCAGGCAGACCTTTGCTAATCAACCTCGCAGTGTTAGATGGAGCCTTCGGCTACTATCTGGGATAGCACGGCGAGACAGGGAGAAAGGAACAAGCTATCTATTACCTGAGTAAGAAATTCACTCCATATGAAGCGCGGTACTCTCTATTGGAACGTACCTATTGCGCCTTGACATGGATAGCTAAAAAGTTGAGGCATTACTTCTGTGCTTGCATAACATATCTCATATCAAGGATGGATCCCCTGAAATATATCTTTCAAAAACCTATGCCCACTAGCAAGCTGGCTAAGTGGAAAATCTTGTTGAGTCAGTTCGGCATTGTTTATGTAACTCAGAAAGCAGTCAAAGGACATGCACTGGCAGATCATCTTGCTGAAAACCCTGTGAAAGGAGAATACGAACCCTTGAAAACGTATTTCCCGATGAAGAAGTGCTATTCATAGGGGAGGATATTGTTGAATCCTACGACGATTGGAGGATGTTCTTTGACGGAACGACAAATTTCAAAGGAGTCGGTATTGGAGCTTTCTTGGTATTGAAAACTGGCCAACATTATCTGGTATCTGCTAAACTCAGATTTCCATGCACCAACAACTTGGTAGAGTATGAAGCTTGCATCCTAGGACTCAACATGGCCATCAACATGAATATTCAAGAGCTGTTGGTAGTCGACGATTCAGATTTGCTTGTGCACCAGGTACAAGGAGAATGGGCCACCAAGAATTCCAAGATACTGCCATATCTGCACCATGTGCAGGAATTGATTAAGAGGTTCACGAAGATAGAGTTTCGGCATGTTCCCAGGGTTCAAAACGAGTTTGCCGATGCATTGGACACTTTTTCATCAATGATACATCATCTAGATAAGAACTTCATTGATCCTATCCCAGTAAGGATCCATAGTCAGCCGGCATATTTTGCTCATGTTGAAGAAGAAACAGATGGGAAGCCTTGGTTCCACGACATCAAAAGGCATCTGACAAAAGGGGAATACCCGGAGCATGCAAACCATACTCAGAAATGCACGCTTCGAAGATTGTTCAATAATTTCTTCCACAGTAGAGGAACCCTATATAGAAGAACTCCTGATTTGGGATTGTTGAGGTGCGTCGACACGAAAGAAGCTTCTAAGTTTCTAGAAGAGATACATGCCGGAACCTGCGGCCCGTATATGAATGGTTTTGTCTTAGCCAAGAAGATACTCAGGGCCGGTTATTTCTAGATGACCATGGAGACAGATTGCATTCAGTTTATTCAAAAATGCTACCAATGTCAAGTACATGCAGATATGATAAAAATACTGCCAAATGAGCTCAATACAACAAGCTCACCTAGGCCATTCGCTGCCTGGGGAATGGATGTCATTGGTCCAATCGAGCCCACCACCTCAAATGGGCATCGGTTCATCTTGGTAGCTATTGATTACTTCACCAAATGGGTCGAAGCGGCATCTTACAAGGCAGTGATTAAGAAAGTCATGGCAGATTTTGTCCGCGACCGGATTGTTTGCTGATTCGGAGTTCCGGAGTCCATCATCACTGACAATGCCGTCAATCTCAACAACGATCTGAGGAAAGCCATGTGTGAGACCTTCAAAATGAAGCACAAGAATTCCACAACCTATAGACCTCAGATGAATGGAGCTGTAGAAGCCACCAACAAGAATATCAAGAAGATACTGAGAAAGATGGTAGAAAATCACAAACAATGGAACGAGAAGCTACCATTTGCTTTACTGGGATACTGTACCATAGTCCGCACATCAACCGGGGCAACTCCCTACTTACTGGTTTAAGGTATTGAAGCTTTTATTCCTGTCGAAGTGGAGATTCCTTCTTTGAGGATCATACAGGGAGCTGAGCTCAGCGATACAAATTGGATAAGGAACCATTATGAGCAGCTAGCCCTCATAGACGGAAAAAGGATGAATGCAGTATATCACAACCAACTTTATCAGAACATAATGTCCAGAGCTTTCAACAAAAGGGTCAAACCAAGACAGTTCACACCGGGGCAGCTGGTGTTGAAGTAGATCTTCCCGCATCAAGATGAAGCCAAAGGGAAATTCTATCCCAACTGGCAAGGTCCTTGTTGATACACAATTTTTTACCAAATTATTTTTTTAATTTGTATATACACCTCCAAACCCGCTCTTTATAATAACTGGTATTTTTTCGAGATTTTTTTCATATTTTTATTAAATCTTTTTCCAATTTATTCAGTATTTTTTATATTCAATAGTTATTCATAAATCGTATTATAAAGAATTTCAAAATATTTCCCAGTCAATATATATCATTTTTAATCCTATTAGGATTTAATTATTTAACAAATTAGCCAATTTGGCATTGTTTGACCATAATTACAATAACTTTGCAACTATGGCCTAATTGTACATTTTCTACCATTTAAATCAATAATTATTTCATTTAATATTTTTGTACTCATTAATTACCTTAATTTTATTTATCTAGCATCAATTTCATTTTATATGATTACAAGCTATTTTATTTAATTACTTATCTATTTCAATGGGTATTTAACTAATAGCCATTTTTAATTTCGATTCTAACCTAATTCTAACCCAACCCATAAGATTTTTTAATAACCCAATCCCATACCCAGCCCAAATCAATTCTATACCCGGCCCAACCCCGGATCTATCTGAGTTGTTGATCAAATTAGATCAACGGCCCAGATCCCACCTACCATAATTAAACCCTAAAGACTACCCCCTCCGACCCCTCATTTCCAAACCTCTAAATTCTCTCTCTATCTCTCTCTGGTTCTCTCTAGAGCCTTCGCTTATCTCTCCACCTCCAATGGAGTCTGTTCGTCTTCTCCGGCTAGTTCCCTCACTGGAAACTGTGGTCTTTCACTGTCTCCTGTTTATTGCTTCACCCCAAAATGGTCTAAGGCACCCTAAGGACCTCAGGCGAGCCTGGAGTGGTTCAGCTCCTACCTATGGTCCCTCATGCCATATTCCGGCCTCCTCCGGCCATTTGAGCAAGAGCCATGGTTTTTCCGGCTAACGATGGCAACATCTTTAAGGTTTTCCTTGTTTTTTCAACTCTCTGAAACCCTAACCCCTGGTACTTTCCGATTTTCTTTTAGATCTGGCACATATCTGTTATATTATGGGCTCTTTATTATTTTCCTTAAAGGTTTTCTGATTTCTCTAAAATAACGCTTCATCTTCAACTAGGGTTTCTTAACCCCATTAAAAACACTTTCTCTTCTGATTTTTGGTACTAACCTACGACTCTCAGTATATTTTTAAATGTTTGATTAAGCATTCTCCCTTTACTCGAGTTATTCTGTTAAAAACCTCCCATTTTTAGGGTTCTGAGTTCGTCTTGATTGCTATGTTTAGTTGATCTGTGTTTTTCTCATAAACATCCTACGATTCTGTGATTCTTACTTATGTTTGCTTGTTAGGGTTTTTATGTTCGATTATTCCTGACTATATCATGCTCTATACGAAACCCTAACTCATATTTGATACTGTTCTTCCTTATGGTCCTGATTCTAGTTTATTACCTGCTTATTCTCATAGTGTCATGATAAATCAGTGTTATCTTCTCTATTTCCTTAGAACTGTGACATTTTCCTTAAAGCTGTGATTCTGTGTATTTTTCCTTAGAACTCCTTACTAATTTTGCATATTTGTGTGACATTTGCCTTATTTGATAACTGATTCCCTGTGATTACTAATTTTCAGAATTATTCTCTACCTTCTGTTATGTATAAGTGTGTTGTCAATTAATTATACACTTTTCTTAATTAATATATTTTGTACCTAGCCTTAATCACATGCCCTATTCTTACTACTCTTTGTACGATTAAAATCAGTTTTTCAAATTAGTTCTCTTTCCTTCTTTACTACTGTGGTATCCGTTTGAAATGTGACTCCTTAATTGCGGGGAATACTTGTATTGATTGGATCCTAATTGTCTTTATTTCTATAGTTATATACACTTTACTTGATTCCTTTCCTTTTGTTGCCACTACTTGTTACCATTTGAGTATGATTTCCTTAACTAAAGGAATTTTGTATACTATATTAACTCTAATTGATGATTATTTCTATGACTACTGCTGAACTATTATTTTTTACCTTATTCCTATGCCTGCTTTTCAAAACTATATATACTCTATTCATAAACACAGAGGCACGGGAACTAATCTTTCTCACTGTCACACCTCTTTTTTGCCACACAACCCTATTACGAGGTTGAGTTAAAAGAGTTTTTCCAATCAAAGTGACGTTTTGAAAAAGGATTATTTATTATTTGGAGTCGCCACTTGGAAGTTTTGGTGTTCCAAGTCACCTTTTACTTGAATCCCCTTTCAAATGGAAGGTTTGACTCTTATTTCATGGTCTACGAAAACAGAAGACTGAGTAAGGAATTCTGTTGACCGAGGGGAAGGTGTAAGGCACCCCACGAGCCCTGTGGTTCTAGCACGGTTGCTTTATTGACTCATGTAAGGCTTAAATTAATTTTTTAGCTATTCTTGTATTTTATTGATCATGGCTTATTTATTATCGCTTAATTAATTATTATATTTTTATTAATTGTGTTTACCAAGATGCGGAACGCACACAAGGTACTTCTTTGAAATTAAATGTTAAACCAAGAAACGGAATATACACATGGTTATAACATAATTATTTTAAAGCTAAAGGCATCGAGACGTGGAATGCGCACATGATCCTTTTATTGTTTAAGCATATCAACCCGAGGTTCGGGTATGAACACATGGGCTAATATATAAAGTGCGTCTAAAGATTTTTCAACGTATTTATGAGTAAACTTAATTTATGAATTAAATATAAGGCCATAAGTTATGGACTAGTTACAACGAATAAATTTATCTTTTTAATTTTTTATAACTAACGCTAATTAACAGTAAAGGAAAAGATTGATAATGGAGTGAAAACTAACCATTTAAAGGATTGTAAAATTATTAAAAAGTCAACTAAAACAAAGTTTGAAATTAGTTTGGCCAAAGGATAAAACTAGTGCTAGGTACTAACTCAAGTTGATTGAGTTATTTTGATAAGGAAAAATAATTTTATGACACCAAATCCTACAACCCAAATGCGTTACTTTTACCATTATTTGGACTCAAACCCATTTGGTCCTAATTAAACTCTACCACCCAATTAATTCATAGTAAAAATTGTAGATGTAAAGGCATCGAGACGCGGAATGCGCACATGATCCTTTTATTATTTAATCGTATCAATCCAAGGTTCGGGTATGAACATATGGGCTAATATTTAGATTACAACTAAAAATTTTCTAGTGTTTTAAAGTTATTTTTCTAAACTAATTTGAGATTGTGGTGAGGTCATGGTTTATGGAGTAAGGATTGAGGAAAGAGTGTAAGATTCTCACTTAAAGATCATTTACAAGGCTAATTATATTACTAACTTGTGAAAACTATTTACAACTACCGAATTATTATCATTCTATATATTGAAATTATATTAACATCAATTAGTTATAAGAAATGGGCTAATTCTACTCCTAAAATAAAATAAGCAATTTATTGCTAAGAAAGTAGGCAAATCTTTTATTATCACATTTTTGGTAGTACATTTGAAAATCTACAAAGACATGAAAATTGCTCAACTCATTTGTTATTATTTTTGTAATTATAAAAATGGTACATTTTGGTTTGTTTATTTATTAAGTTTTTGTTTTTGAGTTTTCTTTTGTTTCGTTTTTTAGGAAAAGAAAAATATATACACATTATTATATTTATTTAGCGATTATTATGTTTCTTATTGTAATGTTAATTGTTCATATTATGAAACTTGCAAATATTTAGTTCGCTCTAGTTTGAAAAAAAAATACTCAAAACAAATCAAAGATACGGAAATAGAAATAAAAGATGAAGTCAAAATTAATCAAAACCAACAAAACTATCTTTCATATTGATGATGAAAATTCGAATATTACCTTTTTTGTGAAGATTTTTACAATAAAATCACAGCTACAATCTACTGATTTCCAAAGCTAGCAATGCTAACTTTTCTAGAACCTCAAACTCGAAACCGCGAACAAAATCTCGATCTTCGAACTCTCTTTTTTATTTGCACAAATTTTTCTCTTTTTTTTTCTTCTGTTGCCTCCCTGGCTTCTTTTTCTTTCTTAACTTTTTTCTTCCTTCTCTTTTTGGTTCTTTTCTTTTTTGTTGTGCTGACTTCCGTCAGTTTTTTTTTTCTTTATTTTTTTTATTTTGTTCCTTCTTTTCTCTTTCTTTTTGTTTTCCCTCTCTCTTTCTCACCGTTCTCTTTTTCTATTCCTTCTCCTTTTTTTCTTTTTGCTTTGTCTATTTATAGAATAAGGTGGATGAAGTGGTTGGTCAAATATGATATTGTATGGGAGTAGGAGCGTGAGATTTTTAGGCTAAAAATTTGGGGTTAGTTAGTTAATTTTAAAAAAAAATCAGATTCTTTCAGATAAAGTTTGTTATCAACAAACTTTA
Organism: Nicotiana knightiana; assembly: GCA_005239525.1. Taxonomy (NCBI): domain Eukaryota; kingdom Viridiplantae; phylum Streptophyta; class Magnoliopsida; order Solanales; family Solanaceae; genus Nicotiana; species Nicotiana knightiana. The sequence continues at coordinate 86 of ML435329.1, read as the reverse complement.
TCCTAACTTTAGCTTCAAAGATTTATTTTTAAAAATAAAAAAAAAGTTCGTTTTTTTTTTTTAAATCTACATAAAAGATGGTAACG
>ML435328.1:6943-59016 GCA_005239525.1 Nicotiana knightiana | reverse complement strand
TAACGCCAGGCACCCCCTGGCGTTTGGGATCTAACGCCTGGCTAACGCCAGGCACCCCCTGGCATTTGGGGTCTGACGCCAGGCTAACGCCAAGCTTGTCCCGGATCGCTCCTTTTCGACTCTTGCGCGTATTTTCCGACGTTTATGCTCTCATTTAGCTCGGCTTCCATTTCCAACTCACCTACACATTAAATAAACTTCATTAGGCACATACGACGTGTATTCTTATCATTAAAGCACATAAAATGCAAGGTATATAATGCTTAAAATCATGAATTCTGGCCACGCATCACATACACTATTTTCAAATCCTACTCTTAGAATACCTAGGGTCCTACCCTTCCAGTGTGAGCACTGCCTAGGAGTCCATGAGACTCCTCCGAACTCTGACACACTGGGCTGGCTCTTCCACACTTATACACAAAACTATTTTTTAAAGGGTTTCTGGTGTGAGCATTGCTCGGGTCCTTGAGGCCATTCGGAACTTTGACATACCAGGATACCATTTTGGTACTATGAGGTACTGACACTTCAGACTTGGTTGAAGGCCTGGTTCTCCAGGTTTTCATTTGGGCCTATCCAGGCTCCCTATAGTATAGCAGTATTCATTCTACAATTAATTTTAAATTTGGTCTATAATAATAATTCTTGTAAAAACAGATATTGGGGTTATTAGTAAAACTGAGAGGGATTTTAATATATATTTTTTGGGATTGGGTAGAAATCATGCCTATAGGATTGTTGTGATTGTTTATATGCATTAGAAATCATGCTTATAGGACTTATCTCATTATTTGTCCTGAAATTCCACTTCACATCTTAGAAATCCAGTTATGGGACGTTTATCAATTCTTTATCAAAAGTCATGTTCATGAATATATTCAAGTCTCAATGTGCATTAGAAACCATGCCTATAGGATCTTCCTTTGGGAATTATCAAATTCGTATAATATTCTGCTCACTCAGATATCATGTCCTTAGGAAATCATATTTGAAATCAGTATGAACACTTAGTCGCCATGCCTATAAGGAATAAGTCTAAAAACAATTTGACACTTAGATATCATGTTTGTGGAGATAAATATGTAAAAAACAATTTCTGTGATTATATATCCTGAAGTAATGCTTGTGATCGTTTTCAATGCATAGACAACATGCCTATAGGGTCTAAATAGATAAAAATCTGTCTGTTTTAAGTCAATCGCTAGTTTATTATTATGGTCCGATTCACGCTTAGAGACTATGTCTATAGGATCCTTCCCAGATTCAATATGCCATAAAAATCAGTAGGCAAACTGATTAGGTGTTCACTGCCTCGCCTTAACAAATGCTGCTTATTCTTCTTTTCTGCTCACCTAGATATCCTGGTATAGGATTTAAAGTGTTTAAAAATGCTGTTTGAGACGTGCAATTGTTTTCTTATTTGTGGAGGTAAATGTGAGCCTTTGACGCAGTCTCAAGTCAAAGGAATAAAGGAAGAATATCTTCTGATATTGCGGTTACTCTTTCAGAATCTCATCCTGAGACCTAAGTATGCCATTCTCTTCGTCAGGAAAGATCGAGCAACATAGAAGCCTTGACTTCAAGCTTAGGTCTTTTTTTTTTTAAAAAGGGAACTAAGGCAACTTTTAGGTGCAGGGAAAGAAAAAGGCGATCTTTATAAGGCTCCTCCTTCGAATGAAATTCAATGGGATCCAGATAGACCATGTCTTCATCCATAGGATCCCAAGTACCCGGATCGATCAAAAGTTCAATTCTATCTGAACAACTCATTTTCAAATGATAGACTCGTAGGAGATTCGGTAGAAGAGATAGAGCTGGTAAAGATGACCAGCAGAAGCCTCAATAGAGGAACAATTCCGCCCGAGATAACAAGGGACGTTAAGGAGGACGTGGTAGAGGTGATAACCGTCACGTGTGCCAAGGAGATGGCGATTGACATTGAATTCCCTCTTCTGGTTTTAATATGAATTGACTCCGCTTTGGTCACTAGCTTTGTAGGTCCCTAAGCAACTTCTCTCGTCACTTATGACAGTCCTATCTGTTTTGTTTGTCGCTTAGATTTGCTCCTTTTAAGCACCATAGGTGAGTCTAGAACCACCTTAATAGAGGTTCTAAACACCTCCAGGGCCATAGGTAAAGGGGCGGGTAATGCATGCATAAAGTAAGTATTCAATTAAAATCGCTTAAGCAGTAATTAAGGGGAGGGTAATTGGGTAGTAAATAATATGATGACATGTGCGCTAATGCTACGCGTAACACCTCTATTTGGGGAAAGTTTACCGAGTATGGCACAAAAGTGATCCTATAGGCTAATAAACCTAGGACCCCCTTTTATTCCCGTTTTAAAATGATCCTCATTTGTTTAAATTTCTTTATGACTTATTCACTAAAATGTGTTTGGCCAGGACCCACCATTGTGGACCTCGAGGGGTGCCTAACACCTTCCCCTCGAGGTAATTTCGACCCCTTACCAATCTCTGTTAATGTAAACCGATTTATGAGTTACTTGCATTAGGTGCCCTAACGCACCTTAAATCCGTTAGGTGGCGACTCTTCAAATTCCATACCTCTTCCCAAAAGGAAATGATTTGTCCCAAAATATGTCGAAACCCCAGAGTCTGCGAGGAAAAAGAGGAGGCGTGACAACATGACGACTGTGCTGGGGACCCTTAGGCTCTTACCATAACAGTCTTGTTTCTGTGAATTAGTCTAAGCATGCTTTATTCTGCTGATACATGTGCACCCTTTCCCTTTCCCTTTATGTGAACTTAATTATTTGTTTTCAAGTATTTATGATTTCCTTCACTACAAAAACTGACTTATCTCTTTGTTTTATTTTTTTTAATATCTTTCAATTATTAAATATCACATTTATTATTTTCCTAACGAGCAAATACGTGACAACATGCTATTTACTGTTGCATAAATCATGCTCAACATCATATTCCACTTGTGCGTAATCAATCCTTTAGCAAGCTTGATGAGTGGTTGTGCTCTTCCAATATATCACCCTTTAAATTCAGAAAGGCTTATTTGCGATAAAACTAATCGATCAGCGGTGCAATCGACGGTTCCGTGCCTTTCCCCCTCAAGTGCTCCGCTTGAGGGTACCAATCTAGACCTCCATAGCAACCTTACTCTGATTATAACTGTATATGCATCATGGTCAAACTTAGCCGGGTTAATATGTTGTCCACATAATAACCCCTTAAGACAAACCTTATCCAAAAGTCCACAGGGGTTTCCATAATCCCAACGGACGCAACCACGTTTTGTGAAGTAATGTTGGAGAACTAAATGCCAATATGCTAATCATGGATGTATAAATAGTTGAATCAAGAGAGGGAAAATGGTATAACCTTCTTTGTTTTGCAGAAAATGAGGCACGAGGTCCCCAGGTTCGACATGGTCCGCAATATACCGCCATTGCTACTGGATTGGTGGGAAGATCTTTCCTCAAGTGACAAGAAACATGTGAGAAAAGTCCTTGGAAATTTACCTTCTCTGTTAGACATCCAACCAAACAACATGCTATTGAAGTTGCAACTATGTTCTGGGATAGTGGAAGGTCTGTGTTTCGCTTTGGGAACTTAGAAATGACCCCGCTCCTAGAAGAAATAGGGGGATTTACTGGGCTACCTTAGGACAGCCCTGGTCTATTGGTGCCGAAAAATCACACTGTTAAGGGGTTTCTAACGATGATGGGTCTGAAAAAGAATGCAGATTTGGAGTGCTTTAAAAACTCTTACATATATTTTGACTATTTGTACGAGAGATACGGTCATAGCAATTCCTACCGTATGTTCCATAATGATTTCTCTATCACTTCCTTGGGTCACATTCACTGCAGAGTTTTCGTGTTTGCTGTTTGCTTCTTGGGCATGGTAGTGTTCCGAATGAAAGGGGACGAAATTCACACCAGACTGGCTATGGTAGCCAAAACTCTAATGGAGGGAACTAAGGGAAAAACATACACCATAGTCCCTATGATTATAGCTGATATTTATCGGGCTTTAGACCGCTGCCAGAAGGGGTTCAAGCATTTCGAGGGTTACAATTTGCTGCTGCAGTTTTGGTTACTAGAGCATCTCCAAAAGGGTCAATATCATCAGGAGTTTCTACGGAGGGCGTGGAATGATCACATAGCCTTCCAACATGCTAAGAGGATGACTTATATCTCAGACAAGTTTGCTCAACCAGAAAGTGCTAAGGAATGGGTGGATTTCTTCGACAATCTGACCGAGGATCAGGTCCAATGGATGTTTGAATGGTTCCCTACTGACGAGTTCATCATCAGGTCTAGGAATGATCCTAACTTGGTGTTGATTGGGTTACGGGGGATATACCCTTATGTTCCCATCAGGGTTATGAGACAAGGAGGCAGGTCATACCGCGGGTTGCGAAGATGAGTCATTTTCGGGCAGATTTTTAGGATAACGACATCCCTTATAGGTGCCAAGCTCAGCATATGTGGCACTCAAATATCATTATGGAGACGAACACCATCGAGCCAGACAGGTACCACGCAGGGCATGTACGCTTTCACCCATCATGGTTGGAAGACATCATAGTAGGGGTAGTTGAGCTGGGAATCGGTCAAGGAAACAGGGGCATAAATGAAGTTACTGAAGCCCAAGTGAGATACAATAAACTACGCAAAAGGGTTCATGAGTCCGAGGCTGAGAATCTGGAGCAACACGAGACTGATATGGAACTGATCAATGAATGGAGGGAAAAGGACTATCAAATCTAATGAAAGGCTGGAGTATTTGGAGTAGGGTCTGACAGAACTGGAGGGGAAGACAAGGTAAAGGGTCGCCGACCGCCAGAATGCTGAGGGAAGCGAAGGAGGACATCTAGCGAGAGTATACCTACTATTGGGCATGCACGACCTGGGGAATCTGATCGACAGAGCCAAGAAGATCAAGCCTGGGGAGGGTCCTTCTGGGACCAAGTAGATTAGATTTATTTGTTTTTCCTAAATGTAATAAGGCCAAGTGCCAGTAGTGACTTACCTTTTATTATCTTATTGTCGTTTTGGATTCATTTATTTTTATATTTATGAAAGGAGGCAATTATTGGCATTTAAGTTCTCCAAAATAACTTGTCGTTAGGCCTACCTCGGACACAATGAGGTTCCCGAATTAGGACGCGAATTGACATTCCCGCAATATGTGTTTAAATACCGCAAATATTCTTTCCCAGAACTCTTACTGACTTGACTACCTTTTTGTTCTTTCTTTCTTTCTTTTGATTATTCCCTATTCCTCAAAGGTTGGCTCGCGCATACTGACATCATCAGCTTATCACACAAGATCCAGGGGCCCTCCACCTTCTCCTCCTCCTAGTCCACCAAAAGGAAAAGGAAAAGGAAAAATGGATAACTTGAACGACACCAGAAAAGACAACAATACACATGTTGAACATGCGGAAGCTTCCGATGGTCGGGGTAATCAGGCCTCAAATGATGCGGTCTCACGGCTTGAGCAGAGAATATTAGAACTTCAGGGTGAGCTCGAGCAGGTACAGAGCTTAGCAAACCTCTCCCTCACACTCAATATACCAGACGTCAACCACCCAAACACCCAAAATCCCGTACCACCTCAAAACACACCCAACAAGCTCACACAGAATCCTCCCACACCTCACCATTATACAACCCCACCACAAAATCAAACTATCCCTCCACAATATCAGCATAACACCTTCCATACTCCACAAAATACCCCACAAATTATTCCCGAACCCCAGAACTCCACCAATGATCATCATTATACCCAAACTCCCGGTCACCAAAATAACCCCATATATGTGTAAACTCTACCTCACTCCATTCAGCCCATATCCTATACACCAGAATTTGCTAAAACGGACTGCTCATTAAGATGTCTGAGGAGCTTAACCAATTGACAAGTCGGGTTCAGGGCGTCGAAGGAGGTAAAGGCATAGAAGGTCTGAACTACGGAGATTTATGAATATAACCAGTTGTGGAACTGCCGGAGGGATACAAACCTCCCAAGTTCGAAATTTTTGACAGAACAAGTGATCCCAAGGTTCATCTGAGAACCTATTGTGCTCGTAGGGGTCAAAAAAGATGAGAGGATATGAATGAAGCTCTTCATGAGGAGTCTTACAGGAGATGCCTTGTCCTGGTATATCAGCCAGAATCCTAAGAAATAGGCCAACTGGGTGATCATGGTGTCCGACTTCATGGTCAGGTTCAGGTTTAATACAGAGAATGTGCCGGATGTCTTCTACATCCAGAACTTAAAGAAATAGCCGACTGAGACCTTCCGCGAGTATGCTACTCGTTGGAGGTCAGAAGCAGCCAAGGTCAGACCGATGTTGGACGAGGAACATATGAACAAGTTCTTTGTCAGAGCATAGGATCCCCAGTACTATGAAAGATTGATGGTTATTGAAAACCATAAGTTCTGCGATATCATCAAACTCGGGGAAAAAATTAAAGAGGCAATTAAAAGCGGTATGGTGAAAAACTTCGAGGCACCGCAGGCCACGAATAAAGCAATACAATCAGGGGGTATATCAAAGAAGAAGGACGTGAGAACAGTAATGGTTGCCCAAGGACCCAAAACTCCATTTGTATATCAGAATTCTCCACTCGCATACCAAACACCTCCACCCACATATCAACCATCACCTCCCAGATATTCCCAACCATCTTTCTTTCAGTCACCTCCAACTCGTCCAAACAACCCAAGACCCCGACCTAACTTTGACAGCAAACCACCCAAACAATACACCACCATTGCTGAACCCATTGACCAGCTGTATGAGAGGTTGAAGGCTGCTGGTTACATCACCCCTTTCCCTGCTGTGGCCATGGAGAGTTCATCCCAATGGGTCAACCCAAATAAAACCTGTGCATATCATTCTGGTATGAAAGGGCACACCATTGATGAGTTCCGGACACTGAAGGATAAGATCCAGACCTTGATTGATAATAAGGTCATCCAGGAAAAGGAAGCTACACCTAATGTCCGCAACAACCCCCTCCCTGATCATAGGGGCGAAGGTATCATTGTGATAGAGACCGATGAGGAATAGGATCCTGAGGGATCAATTGGACTTATCAAAGAGGGTGACGATCCTAAGAAACCCGCAGTCATACTCAATCCTATTATAATGCAGATACGGCTTCCCGTTGGAGTTGAGGTAGTCGCATCGGTTCCTTTAGAAATAGAAGTAATGCCACCCGTAGTAATACTCACTCCATTTGAAGTGGCGGTGCCCATACCTTTGATTGTAATGGTGCCATCCACACCTCCCTTCAGTACCAATGATATACCTTGGGATTATGTGGCCGAGGCTAGAAGAAAGGGAAAGCCAAAGACAGAAGAATCCGGCGCTGCACAAGGGATGACCAGAACAGGAAGGGTTTATACACCTGAGCACTTAGGAGAAACCAGTAAGTAAGCTTCTAACAAACCGCCCGTCATTGAGACTGGTCTAGATGACCTCTGGAAGAAGGTACATGCAAGGGAGTAATCTGTCATCGATCATCTGAACAACACTCCCGCTCAAATATCTATCCTGTCGCTGCTGCAAAATTATGAGGCACAAATGAATGCTCTAATGAAGGTGTTGAGTGAAGAATATGTACCCAACAACATCACTGGTGGAGAAATGGCCAATATGGTATGACAGGTGCTGGAGAGCCAAAATCACCTTTCACAAGGATGAGCTACCCCCTGAAGGTTTGAATCACAACAGGGCACTGCACATTACAGTGCAATGCGAAGATAAGTTCATTTCCAGAGTTCTGATCGATGCAGGATCCAGTTTCAACATTTGCCCATTAACAACTGAAGAGGTTGGACAAAGGCTTGCATGAGATACGGGAAGAAACTATGAATGTAAAAGCATTCGATGGGTCTCAAAGAGCTACCATTGGAGAGACTAATCTCTGCCTACAGATGGGGCCTACCTGGTTCAATGTCGAGTTTCACGTACTGGATATATCTGCATCCTACAATCTATTGCTGGGACAACCATGGATACATGCTGATGGGGCTGTAGCATCAAGTTTACATCAGGCCGTGAAGTTCGAATGGAACCACCAGGAAGTAATTATCCATGGAGATGGAAGCAATCCCATTTACACTAGTCAGACTATCCCGGTGGTTGAAAATAGAAGAAAGCTAGGTAAAGAAACCTACGATCATATCGAGCGGGTGAACACGATCGAGAAAGATAAATGGTGGAGTAGCAAGATAACAAGCATGCTAGCATGGAGAGGATATGAGCCCGGCAAAGGGCTTGGTAAGAATCTTCAGGGCATCTCCAAACCAATACAGCCAAAGCACCATGGTACCACTTTTGGGTTGGGATACCAATACACCTGGAAAGAATACCAAGATTGGTCACCACTATGGCGTGGTCCGTACTATCCACTCGAGCAGTCTGTGCCACACTTGAGTCAGACTTTCCATCAGACCGACATTATATGGGGTTCAGAGGAGGAAGAAGAATTGGCAGCCTTGAGGAACCTGTTTCTGGAAGATGATGATATGGACTGTTGCGTAATTGTTGAGGAGGAGGAGAAGGAGGAAGGCCCTACCATCCGAGCTGTGGAGAGAGGAACATTCCTCAAGAATTGGACTGTCAGACCATCTAGGGCCCGACGAGTCCCGGGGTAGCAAGGCTGAACAACATTATTTATTTTGCTTTCTAAGAAAAAATGATTTCCCTTTTAGCATTTTGTTTTAAATAATATTTCCAATGTTCCAAAACGTTGTTTAAATTATTGAAAATTGCATTTTTTTGACAGTTTCAATGACTTGGTGTTTATTATTACCACTTTTCCCGTATCTTTATCCATATAACATTACTATTTCCTATCTTGATGAACCGACAACTGTGACATTAATGAGGCAACACAACAAAAGGACAGTGATTCAGAAGAAGAAGAGTATGTAATACCTGAAGAGATCGTCATAGAAGTAGAGAATTTTGAGAACAAACCCAAGTCCAACCTGGACGAAACTGAGATAATTAACTTGGGAGGTTCTGAAATCATCAAGGAGACCCGCATCAGCATCCACTTGTCACCGTCAGAGAAAGAGGAGTACATTCGGTTATTGAAAGAGTATGCGGATGTTTTTGCATGGTCATACGATGATATGACCGGATTAAGTACATCCATTATTGCCCACAAACCCGATGTGTCCACCAGTAAAGCAGAAACTCAGGAAATTCAAGCCTGATATGAGCCTGAAAATCAAAGAGAAGGTTACCAAGCAAATCAAGGCCAAGGTCCTCAGGGTAGTTGAATATCCCACATGGTTAGCTAACATCATGCCAGTTCTAAAGAAGGATGGGAAGGTTAGAGTTTGTGTCGATTATCGGGATCTCAACAGATCCATCCCAAAGGATGATTTCTCGCTTCCAAACATACATATCTTAATCGATAATTGTGCTAAGCATGAACTCCAGTCCTTTGTAGATTGTTTCGCCGGTTACCATCAGATCTGGATGGACGAAGAGGACGCTGAGAAAACAACTTTCATTACACCATGAGGGGTGTACTGCTATAAGATGATGCCGTTTGGCCTAAAGAACGCTAGGGCCACCTATATGAGGGCCATGACTACTATCTTTCATGACATGATACATTAGGAGATTGAGGTGTATGTGGACGATGTAATCATTAAATCCAAGAAGGTCACATATCATATAGAGGACTTGAGGAAATTCTTCGATAGACTACGAAAGTAAAACCTAAAGCTAAACCCTAAAAAGTGTGCATTCAGTGTTCCCACGAGAAAGCTATTGGGATTCATCATCAGCCGCCGGGGAATAGAATTGGATTCGTCAAAGGTCAAATCCATCCAAGAATTACCACCACCAAAAAGCAAGAAAGACATGATGAGTTTCTTGGGACGCCTTAACTACATCAGTCATTTCATAGCCCAGTCCACAGTTATATGTCAACCAATTTTCAAGATATTGAAGGAGGACGCAGCGACTAGTTGGACCAAAGACTGTCAAAATGCTTTGGACAAAATCAATGAGTACTTATCAATGCCACCAGTCTTGGTTCTGCCAGAGCCAGTTAGACCACTGCTACTTTACCTTGCAGTGCTAGATGGAGCTTTCGGCTGCGTTTTAGGGCAGCACGATGAGATAGGAAGAAAAGAACAGGCCATCTACTACCTGAGTAAGAGGTTTACACCTTATGAAGCACGATATTCTTTGTTGGAACGAATCTGCTGTGCCTTGACCTGGATAGCTCAGAAGCCGAGGCATTACTTCTGTGCCTATACAACATACCTCATATTGAGAATGGATCCTTTGAAGTATATCTTTCATAAACCCATTCCCACCGGAAAGCTGGATAAACGGAAAATCCTATTGAGCGAATTCGACATTGTCTATGTAACTCAGAAAGCAGTCAAGGGACAGGTACTGACGGATCATCTTGCTGAAAACCCTGCGCGAGGAGAATACGAACCCCTGAAAATGTATTTTTCCAATGAAGAGGTACTATTCGTAGGAGAAGAAATTGTTGAGTCCTACGACGGTTGGAGAATGTTCTTTGACGGAGCAACACATTTCAAAGGAGTTGGCATTGGATCTGTCTTGGTATCAAAAACTGGTCAACATTATCCAGTATCTGCGAAACTCAAAATCCCCTGCACCAACAACATGGAGGAATATGAGGCTTTCATATTAGGGCTCAACATGGATGTTGACATGAACATTCAGGAGTTGCTAGTAATCAGTGATTCAAATTTTATGCACCAGGTGCAAGGAGAAGGGGCTACCAAGAATTCCAAGATATTGCCATATCTGCACCATGTGGAGGAATTGAAGAAAAGGTTCACAAAGATAGAGCTTCGGCATGTTCCCAGAATTCAGAATGAGTTTGCCGATGCATTGGCCACTTTGTCATCAATGATACAGTATCCAGACAAGAACTTTATTGATCCTATCCCAGTAAGGATCCATAATCATCCGGCATATTGTGCTCATGTTGAAGAGGAAACAGATGGAAGGCCTTAGTTCCACGACATCAAAGAGTATCTGGCAAAAGGAGAATAGCCGGAGCATGCAAACCATACTTAGAAACGCACGCTTCGGAGATTATCCAATCATTTCTTCCACAGTGGAGGAACCCTATGTAGAAGAACTCCTGATTTGGGACTGTTAAGGTGTGTCGATGCAAAAGAAGATTCTAAATTGCTCGAGGAGATACATCCTGGGACCTGCGGCCCGCATATGAATGGCTTTGTCCTGGCCAAGAAGATACTTAGGGCCGGCTATTTCTGGATGACCATGGAGACAGCTTGCATCCGGTATGTTCAAAAGTGCTACCAATGTCAAGTACATGCAGATATGATAAAAGTGCCACCAAACGAGCTTAATGCAACAAGCTCACCGCGTCAAATCGAGCCCGCCGCCTCAAATAAGCATCGATTTATTTTAGTGGCTATTGACTACTTCACTAAATGGGTTGAAGCTGCATCTTACAAAGCTGTGATTAAGAAAGTCGTTGCGGATTTTGTCCGCGACCGTATTGTTTGTTGGTTCCGAGTTCCAGAGTTCATCATCACTGATAATGCCGCCAGTCTCAACAGTGATCTGTTGAAAGCCCTGTGTGAGACTTTCAAAATCAAGCACATGAATTCCACAACATATAGGCCCCAAATAAACGGAGCCGTGGAAGCTGCCAACAAAAACATCAAGAAGATACTGAGGAAAATGATAGAAAATCATAAACAATGGCACGAGAAGCTACCATTTCCTTTACTGGGATACCGTACCACAATCCGCACATCAACCGGGGAAACTCCCTATTTGCTGGTTTATGGTACTGAAGCTGTTATTCCTACCGAAGTGGAAATTCCTTCCTTGAGAATCATACAAGAAGCTGAACTCAGTGACACAGAATGGATAAGGAGCCGTCATGAGCAACTATCCCTCATAGACGGAAAGAGGATGAACGCAGTATGCCACATACAACTTTGTCAAAACAGGATGTCCAGAGCCTTCAACAAAAGAGTTAAGCCGAGACATATCACACCGGGGCAGCTGGTGTTAAAGAAAATCTTCCAACATCAAGATGAAGCCCAAGGGAAATTCTCTCCAAATTGGCGAGGTCCTTACATGGTTCACAAAATTATGACAGGAAGAGCCCTCATACTCGCGGAAATGGACGGAGAAGTCTAGCCAAAGCCGATCATTTCGAATACAATCAAGCGATATTATGTGTAAATAATTTATGTTTCTGCATATGACGTAAATTGAACTACGCTCGACCTGATTCCCAATTAAGAGGGGAAACGTAGGCAGCCCTGTGGGTTCGATCACAATTCAATAAAATTTCTATGTTCCCCACAATCAGAAACTAGGACAGAATTTTGACCCTCAAAATTCTGAAGCAAGTTCATCCGATCGCAACATATAGAGCAGTCAGAAATGTTGTCCATTTAACTAGGGCAAAATTTTGAAGAGGACCCTCAAAATTTTACAACAAAGGAAGTCGCGATGTCTCTGATCGTGTCACAGTCACTGGTTCATCTAACCAATTTCTAAAACTATATTTTTACTATGTCTTTGAAAACTACGCATGCCTACTTTTGAAATAAACTTTGTTTAGCGAATGCTGCCCCGATAATTTGAACAGGATCTTCAAACATAGCGAAGCAGATCAAGAAAGCCGACGGAGGCACGAACCGACCCCCCTACAGAACTCACGATTTTTCTTTGTATGCAGGAACAAGGAATATGCACACCTTGGAATCACGATCTTCAACAAAGATACCAAATCTATTTCCAGCTAAGAAATACTCTGCCATCATCTATTATCTGTTCTATTTGCATTGGGACTAATCCCTATCCAAATTCTTGCATGAGGCTAAGCCCTGCCTCCATATTCGCACAAGGTTAATCACTGCCTTTTATCTGCATGAGACTAAGCTCTGTCTCAAACTTGTATGAGGCTAAGCCTTGCCTCTCTATCTGCATAAGGCCAAGAACTGCCTTCACCTTGCATGTGACTAAGCCCTGTCTCAAATCTCGCATGAGGCTAAGCGCTGCCTCTCCATTTGCATAAGGCCAAGCACTGCCTTCACCTTGCATGGGACTAAGCCCTATCCCGAATCTTGCATGAGGCTAAGCCCTGCCTTCTTAATTGCATAAGGCTGAGCTCTGCCTTCCTATTGCACGAGACTAAGCATTGTCTTAAATCTTGCATGAGGCTAAGCATTTCCTCCTTATCTACATAAGGCTAAGGCCTTACATTTTCATGAGACTAAGCACTGTCTCAAATCCTGCATGAGGCTAAACATTGCCTCATTATCTGCATAAGGCTAAGCATTGCCTTCTCCTTGCATGAGACTAAGCACATTGTCGAATCTTNCTTGCATGAGACTAAGAATTGTCTCGAATCTTGCATGAGGCGAAGCCCTTCCTCTCCATTTACATAAGGCTAATATCTGCCTTCCCCCCATGAGACTAAGCATTGTCTCTCTTTGCATAAATACAAATGTTGCTCCTAAACCTCACATTATTCTCTTTCAGGGCTAAGCTATGCCCTCAACTTCCTACAAGACTAAGCCTTGTCTTGTTTCTTCTAGGATCATATTTTTCACCTCATGGACTGAAATATCGCCAAGTTGTCCAAAGTCATCATAGTTTGAAGGCATCATCCTCATAGCCGGAAGACACCGTGCCATGGCCTGAGGATCTCTCAAACTTGCATATCATTACTCAAAGGCGTCATGGTTCGGAGGCACCATTTTCATGACCCGAGAACATCATTTCATGGCCTGCGAATCCCTTACTACACAATTCATGGCCCATGACATCATGGTCTAAGGACGTCATCCTCAACCGTCCAAAGACAATTCTCATGGTCTAGAGGGAATTTGCATCATGTTTAAAGTTCATGCACATATATATATGCTTGTAGTACATCTTCTATTAACAGGTAACCCGACGAGAAAACATTTACCCAACAAGAGCAATCCCGCTCCAGCTCCTTCACTACCTCAAACTTGACCGCTCACCGCAACCATTTCACCTATTCCAAAACCTTGTGTCCGTTTTTGTGATAACTTCATCGGTATATTCCGCCAATGAATCCAAAACTACACACGGCCTGATTCCTGTAAAACTAGGGATATGTAGGCAGCTCAGAAATCAGAGTGTGGCCTATGTCTCTCAAATCACCCTACTCGATCGAAATTGGCCATCATATCTTTACCCGACAACTCTTTCATCCTTCCCGGGTAAAGAGGGGCAGCTGTTGATACCCAATTTTTCCCTATACTATTTTTAAAATGCATATCTATTTTCAAAATAGTACATGAGCATCAACTAATATTGTTTCATAATTTCTGTATTTTTCTAAGGATTTTTTATTAATTTATCCTAGTATTTTTATCATATAAATAATTACTAATTGTATCACAAATGGCTTTATAATAATTTCATGACTTAATTTTTACCATTTATAATCATAATAAGATTTAATTATTCCATAAATAGTCACATTTATATTTTTCGGGTTATAATTGCAATAACTTTGCAATAATAGCCCATGTAGGCATTATTACATTGTTTCACCAGAAAATAGTTTTTATATTTTTATAATATTGAGTAATTATTTTAAACCATTTTTTATGCATGAAAATTATTTTTATAATTTGTTAATTATTTTCAAAAATTATTTTATTAATTAGTTGGGTATTTAACAAATAGCCCCTTTTAATTTCGTTTCAACCTAATTATACCAGCCCAAATATCTTAAATCCTAGCCCAAATCCTACCCAAGCTCAATCCTTCATCTACCCGACCCAAACCCCTCTTTAATCTTGTCCATTGATCTCTGAGATCAACAATCCACATTATTTCCTTCCTTTTTAATCTAGCCTAACCCCCAAAACCCTATCTCATTTTTTCCTCTCCCCCGCCGTCTTCGTTTCCCTAATCCCTCCCATTCTCTCTCATTCACTCCCCTAAAACCTAGCCTCCTTCACTGGAAAACCTCACAGTTCATGAGGTTTCTCTGTATTTTTCGGCCTTTGCCGGCCTTCTACATCTTCTGGTTGTTCGACTTCATTGATTTATGAGAGAATCTCAAAGAGATTCAACCTGGTTTTGTTTGAAACCTCTCTCACAGGCCTTTCTATGGCCATTTCCGTTTGTGAGTACTATTTTCTTCTTATTTATGGTTCACATCTATGGTTTTAGACCGAGTTTCCTTTCATCTCTGTCATTTTCGAAAACCCTAATCTTATGACTACTTGGGTCTGTTCAGATCCTTATATATCTAAAACATTTTAAGTGTTATTTGGTATTTTTCCTCAAAAAATCTTCTGTTTTCGTTATTACTATTTGATTCCAGTGCTTTTTATGAAATTATGGTTTCTTTCTAAGTTTTCTTCAAAAGGGTTTTTGACTTTCAAGTGTTTGAATCTGATTATCCTTTTCTGTTTCGACTATTTTTTGTGTATATGCTTAAACCCTGGGTCTTTCTGTTTCCTGCACTGATTGCTTCAATCTTTTTCCCGTTATTTGTTTATTTCTGTCAATCAAATATATTGACTGATTTTATTTAGGGTTTGAATTATATTTTCCTGTTAAAATCAGTATTGCTCTGTGATTTTACCTATTTTCTTATTTGTGTCTTTAATTAGTAATGCTTGCCTTAATTAAACTTTTAGTCTGATTTAGGGGTTTAATGGACCCCTATATGGTATATGACGAATTTGTTACCTTATTTGAACCCTAATTTGTACTGTTAATTGACTCTCCCTATTCTAAGGGGTCTCTCCCGGATTTTCTGTATGAATTGATTGGGTTAATTCCCCAATTAATTGGTTGATTTATTTGATTACCCTATTTTATGAACTCTGAGTTATTCTTGCCTTATTTTGTTTACCTTACTAATTGCTATATAAACTCTCATTCTGATTCTTCTAAACACACGAACACAATTCAGAAACACACACACACACAAACTTTGCTCTCATTCCCCCTTTCTGCTATTCGTGCTTGCTCCATTATCTAGTCGGCTGAAAGCCAAGGCTAGACCACTGAGTTCTTCATACTTTCACCTTCTGTTCTACCATCTTTAACTGGTATGTCTCCACTCCTCTTGTCATTCATTTTCTATGAAGATTAAACCTATGTGCTTTCCTGTTATTGCTTTTAATCAGTATGTTTACTTCTGTATTTAAACTTCATCTTTCTTGTTATTGCTTTTAATCAGTATGACCACTTCTGTGTAGTTTTAAGACATGTCTTTCCTGTGTATTGATTTCAATTAGCATGACTACCTATGTCTTCCCTGTTTATTGATCTTAGTTAGCCTGAGTACTTCCATGAAGCCAGACTCCTATGACTTTCATGTCTATTGCTCACAATCAGCATGATTACTAGTGTGTACTTTGACCTGTGCCCTTCATGTTCGTTGCTTCTGTTGCTATGTCCTATTCAGTAATCTGGATGTTATAACATGCAGTTAGACTTATATGTTTCCCTGTTTATGACTCTTAATCAGTATGCTATGCTTCCACTCTCACCCTGTCTTATGTGTTCCTGATTAATGACCTCTATGTTCCTAACCCCTGCTACCCTTCTCCGTGTAGTTGTTTGTTTATAGCATTCTATATGCCCACCTAGTGTTAATTAATGAACTAATCTAGGTAATGTGAGGCTTTGTTTTGAAATGGTTGTGAACCTGTTTTTGTCCCTAGTTTGATTGATGGAAACCTTTGTTGGAATTCAGAGTGCTGCAATGACTCTGTTTATTCCTATTATACTCCTAAACTGTTTTCTCAAAACTATTCCTTATTTTCATACAGTATTTTCAAATCCTACTCTTAGAATACCTAGGTTCATACCCTTCCAGTGTGAGCACTGCCTAGGAGTCCATGAGACTCCTCCGAACTCTGACACACTGGGGCTGGCTCTTCCACACTTATGCACAAAACTATTTTTTAAAGGGTTTCTGGTGTGAGCATTCCTGTCTATTGCTCACAATCAGCATGATTACTACTGTGTACTTAGAGCTATGCCTTTCATGTTCGTTGCTTCTGTTGCTATGTCCTATTCAGTAATCTGGTTGTTATCACATACAGTTAGACTTATATGTTTCCCTGTTTATGACTCTTAATCAGTATGCTATGTCCCATTCAGTAATCTGGTTGTTACCACATTAACTTATGTGCTTCCTGTTTGTGGATTTTTTAATCAACATGTCTATTCCTGCTGCTATGTCCTATGCTGTCAACCTGTGCTTTTTTAATCAACATGTCTTCCCGTGCTACCCTTCTCTGTGTAGTTGTTTGTTTATAGCATGCTATATGCCCACCTAGTGTTAACTAATGAACTAATATAGGTAATGTGAAGCTTTGCTTTGAAATGGTTTTGATCTTGTTTTTGTCCCTTGTTTGATTGCTGGAAACCTATGTTGGAATTCAGAGTGCTGCAATGACTCTGTTTATTCCTATTTTACTCCTAAACTGTTTTCTCAAAACTATTTCTTATTTTCATACACTATTTTCAACTCCTACTTTTAGAATACCTAGGGTTCTGCCCCTCCAGTGTGAGCACTGCCTAGGAGTCCACGAGACTCCTCCGAACTCTGACACACTGGGGTTGGCTCTTCCACACTTATGCACAAAACTATTTTTTAAAGGGTTTCCGGTGTGAGCTTGCCCGGGGTCCTTGAGGCCCTTGGGAACTTTGACACACCAGGATACCATTTTGGTACTATGAGATACTGACACTTCAGACTTGGTTGAAGGCCTGGTTTTCCAGGTTTGCATATGGGCCTATCCAGGCTCCCTATAGTATAGCAGTATTCATTCTGCAATTCATTTTACATTTGGTCTGTAATAATAATTCTTGTAAAAACAGATATTGGAGTTATTAGTAAAGTTGGGAGGGATTTTTATATATCTTTGTTGGGATCGGGTAGAAATCATGCCTAAAGGATTGTTGTGATTGTTTATATGCATTAGAAATCATGCCTATAGGACTTATCTCATTATTTGTCTTGAATTTCCACTTTACATCTTAGAAATCCTGTTATGGGACATTTATCAATTCTGTATCAAAATTCATGTTCATGCATATATTCAAGTCTCAATGTGCATTAGAAACCATGCCTATAGGATCTTCCTTTGGGAATTATCAAATTCGTATAATATTCTGCTCACTTAGATATCATGTCCTTAGGAAATCATATTTGAAATCAGTATGAACACTTAGTCGTCATGCCTATAAGGAATAAGTCTAAAAACAGTTTGACACTTAAATATCATGTGTGTAGAGATAAATATGTAAAAATCAATTTATGTGGTTATATGTCATGAAGTAATGCTTGTGATCATTTTCAGTGCATAGAGAACATTCCTATAGGGTCTAAATAGATAAAAATCTGTCTGCTATAAGTCAATCGCTAGTTTATTATTATGGTCTGATTCACGCTTAGAGACTATGTCTATAGGATCCTGCCCAGATTCAGTAAGCCATAAAAATCAGTAGGCAAACTGATAATGTGTTCACTGCCTCGGCTTAACAAATGCTGCATATTCTGCTTTGTGCTCACCTAGATATCATGCTATAGGACTTTAAAGTGTTTAAAATTGCTGTTTGAGACGTGCAATTGTCTGCCTATTTGTGGAGGTAAATGTGAGCCTTTGACTGCTTTGTTATATGAAAGTCCTATCTGTTTTGTTTGTCGCTTAGATTTTCTCCTTTTAAGCACCATAGGTGAGTCTAGAACCACTTTAATAGAGGTCCTAAACACCTCCAGGGCCATAGGTAAAGGGGCGGGTAATGCACACATAGAGTACGTATTCAATTAGTATCGCTTAAGTAGTAATTAAGGGGAGGGTAATTGGGTAGTAAAGGATATGATGACATGTGCACTAATGCTACGCGTAACACCTCTATTTGGGAAAGTTTACCGAGTATGGTACAAAACTGATCCTATAAGCTAATAAACTTAGGACCCCCTTTTTCCCCGTTTTAAAATGATCTTCATTTTTTTAAATTTCTTTATGACTAATTCACTAAAATGAGTTTGGTCGGGACCCACTGTTGTGGACTTCGAGGGGTGCCTAACACCTTCCCCTCGAGGTAATTTCGAGCCCTTACCCAATCTTTGGTAATGTAAACCAGTTTATGAGTTACTTGCATTAGGTGCCCTAACGCACCTTAAATCCGTTAGGTGATGACTCTTCAAATTCCATACCCCTTCCCAAAAATAAATGAGTTGTCCCAAAAGATGTCGAAACCCCAGACTCCGCGAGGAAAAAGGGGGGGTGCGACAATATCTTCTTTTGAACTTCCTGTCAGGGACCTGGTTCCTCTTAGCCACCTTATCAGTGTTGGTTTTATAATGATCCTGCTTATGAAGAGGAAAATCTTTAATGAAGTGTCCAGACTTTCCACACTTATGGCAGCAATCATTTTCTTTGAAATTCCTGCTGGAACTTCCTTTCTTTGGAATCCCACCATTTTTTGAATTATCTTTTGGAATCTTCGAGTTAGATACTCCATGTCAGATTTATCACAACTTGAGTCTTTGTTGTCAGCCTTGAGAACCAGGTTCTTCTCCTTCTTGGGCTCTCTTCTTTCAAGATCCTTCTTTCTCTTCATCTCATAAGTTTTGAGATTTCCAATGAGTTCATCAATGGTCAGCTTCTGCAAATCCTTATCTTCGGTGATAGCATTCACTTTACTTTCCCAAGAACCTGGTAAAACAATGAGTATTTTCTGGACCAACTTGTTTCTTGGGATGACTTCACCAAGGGAGTGAAGCTCATTGATAATGGAGGTGAAACGTGTGTGCATATCTTGAATAGACTCATCCTCCTTCATCTTGAAAAGCTCATACTCAGTAGTAAGCATATCAATTTTGGACTGCTTAACTTGATTAATTCCCTCATGGGCAGTTTGAAGAGCTTCCAAAATGTCATTAGCAGACTGACAAGCTGAGATGCGGTTGTACTCATCTAGTCCGATGCCACAAATAAGAATCTTCTTTGCCCTGAAATTCTTCTCAATGGCCTTTCTATCAGCATCACTGTACTCTTTTTTTGTTTTTGAAACTGTAATTGTTCCCTCACCAATAGTTTTCATGGGAACAAAAGGTCCATCGCAGATTACATCCCATAGCTCTGAGTCCTCAGCCATAATGAAGTCATGCATTTTTTACTTTCCACCAACCATAGTATTGGCCATTGAATCTTGGTGGTCTGTACATTGATTGAACTTCCTCAAAGTTTGGTGGAGCATCCATGTAGATCCTTTCTAGGTGTTAACCTTTTAGAAAGAACCTGCTCTGTTACCAATTAATAGAAACTAAGCATCCACCAAACTGTATAGAGAACCCACTTCTCTATCAGTTCGCACTGTAAGCAACAGACTATAAAATCAAACAGTATGGGGTACCAGGTTCTCTATTTGTTCCCAAAGTAAATCGGCAGTAAATAAAGAACACGGAGGAATTTTACGTGGAAAACTCCCAGCTCAACGGGATTAAAAACCACGACCTACCCTTGTAGGATTTCAACTTCACTACTGAGCAATCTTTAGATTACAACCTATTGTAACCTAGGAATTAACCTCTTAATCCCTCACTAACTTGTAACTACACTATTACAAGCCACTTTGTAATAACTCTATTACAAAGACTTAATCACTTACTAACTTGTAACAACACTATTACAAGCCACTTTGTAATAACTTTATTACAAAGACTTTTACACCATGACTAACTCTAGCCAAGACACAAACACAAGGGTTTATGTATTACAAAGGGTTTCCTACACAATGCTTCCAACTAAGCTAAGTAGGAATTACAAGTGAAGAAAAAAATAACAAAGACTCAACAAACCTAAGGACTTAAGATATCTTCAATTTTGGATCTGGTCCTTGAGGTTGCAGTAGCTTTGTTCTTGAGAGATGTGGCAGCTAGCACTTGAGAGAATATTTTTTTTTATTTTCAAGTGTTCAAGTGATTGTTTTACATTCCTTGATGTTAATAATACATGTGTGACATCACTTACAATGATGCAAAAAGGTAGGTAAAAATCTTTCCACAGAAAGTTGACTGCTGCACTGTTCCTGTACTGTAGCGTGTGCAGGCAGCAACTTTCCAGCTGGAGAGTTGACTTCGTACAGTCACCTCGGTAACTGGTAGGTACCTGTTCTCTCAACTGTTCCTTCGACTCTGAAGAGTTGAGCCATATACCAAACTGGATCCTAACCTGAAACCTTGTGATCTTAAGGTCTTGAGAATGTTTAAAGCTGTAGAGTTGACTATATGACGACCAGGGGAACTGATCCATATCTGTTCCCTCTGTTGTTCCCTTATCTAATTTCGTTGAGAATTGAACCATACATCTGACTGGTTACTCTGAATGCAAGAGAACTAATTGTATTAGGGTTATTATCTGGTTCTATCATGAAGTTTGTCAAATCATCAAAACAAAAGACGCATAACTTAACACACTGGATTCACGAAGGAAAGGTAATGCTTGACCTCTATGTTAGAGTAAGTGAGGGGGTTATAGATAATGCGTGGTGCTTTTGAGTCAAATCTTGAGGTTAAGATGTTACAATATTGTGCTTAATCTGCTTTAAAGAGTCTTGTTGTGATGAGCCTTGAGAGTTGTTTAAAAAAGGTCGTATTTTAAGTGAAGTGTAGTTTGATTGCTCGAGGATAAGCAATGGTTTAAGTGTGAGGTGTTGATGGTAGGTTAAAATTGCATATTTTTGTCATTAATTTCACTCTAATTCGCTGCACTTTACTAGTGTTTGAGCTTAAGTGGTATTTTGCGCTGAGTGTGTGTTTTATGCTTTGTAGGAGCGATTCTGAGTTACAATGAGGGTTTGGAGCTAATTCAATATATTCTGGAGCTTTGAAGTCTGAGTAAAAGCCCATGGATTAAGAGAGGATCATAATCGAGGATTAACAGACAATAATGCACTTAACAAAGAGAAACAAAGAATGGAGCAGGAAGCCATCCAGGTGCGTGACAGCACTGGGTGCGCAAGTGGAACAAAACACTGTCCAAAGTGCGAGGCCATACACACAATCACCTGCCCAGGTGCGCGACTGCGCACGTCCGGTCTGGAAAATTCCCCAAGCCTATTTTTGTAATTTTGGAGGCAACTCCTAGTGACCTATATGAAGCCCAACTCGTCTAAAATGTGGTATCTTGGATTTTGAGAGCACTTTTTGGGAGAGAAGAAGAAAGGAAACAACGAAAACGTGAAATACATGATCCAATTCATTCAATAGGGAAGTTTGTTTGAATTTGGGAATTGTAGTGTCTTCTTGTTACTGTAATACTCTTGTGATGAATACTTTTTCCATTATGGAGTAATCTTGCTTAGGGTTATTGATGGATGTTGTGATTGGACTATCGTTTTGGGTTTTAGTCTATGTTAATTGCCCGAATTCATTGAATGGGTTATTAATTGATTTGCAAGGCTTATTGTGATTGTATTTTAATCGAAAGAGAAGTATTGCTGCAATTTGCATGTTGTCATACCGTTTAGGTTGACTTTACGCCTTTTCTAGGTAATCGAAAGAGCTTAGAGAGTTATCAATTAACCTAGTTTAGAAGAATAATCGAAAGGTGTTCTTCGAAAGATAATTCATTCACTGATTTTTTGCATATGTTCATAGGACCTGCTATTAGATTGATTAAAAAACTATCATTCATTCGGAAGAAGAGTTTGAGTTCCTTAAGTAGCCTAATCATCTGTTGAAATCGAAGTTAAGAATGAACTTAACCTAGAGTTACCTGGAACAACAGTTGATCAAATATCTTGCCGCAAACCTTAATTCTCACCCTGATATTAAACCATTGTTCCTTAATCATTAAAGTGCCATTAGTTTCTTATAATAGATAATCTTAGTTTTATTTGTAGTCAATAATAACATCAATAAAAGGTTCATTATCCTAGATAATGTTGAACTGAAGATTTATTAGAACATTATTTAAACCAATCCCTACGGAGACGATTTAATACTATACTATCTTTGACTAGCAAGCCTAAGTTTTATACATCGATTTTGTGCTCGTCAGCTGTTTCAACATCAGCCTTGTATTGGGCCACCATATCATCAGCATCGACCAAGGTTACTTCCAACATGGACCTCGTTATTTAGAACTCCTTGCCAAGGGCATCCTCTTCAGCGATGGCCGAGCCCAGTTGTGCTTGGAGATCCTCATTTTGTTTAGCCCGTGCACCAGCCTTCTCCTTCGCCACCCGAAGCTGAACTTCCACCGAAGATAGCTTGGCTTGGGTTGTCTCCTTCTCTGAGGCCAGCAGGTCCATCTTGTTTTTCCACCAGTAGGCCATTACTTGGATTTCGTCTATCTCCTTGCAGAGTTGGTCGATCTAGTTGATCTTCTGCTGGACCTGTGAAGTATTGTTGTTAGCATCTACGATCGACTTCAAAAACCTTTACCTTTTCCACCAAGTCAGTGTGCTCCTACCTTAAGGCTGATGCTTCTTTCTGTGCTGCTTCCAGCTCAGCCTGGAGGTTCTTGGCGACTCCCTCTTTCTTCTCACTAAGAAGCCTTGTACATGTCCCTTTTTTGGGTAAGCTCATCGATCTCGAGCTCGAGTTGATTGACCTCAACCCGGTACCAAAGGAAAATATCGTGGTGAAGTACCGAGGCCTGCAAAAGGGAAAAAATGTGAGAAACACAAACACAGATAACAGTAGATAGATGGAAAGAAACAATGTCTTACCCGGTTCAGCGCCTGCTGCGCCTTATTGAAATGGCATGGAACGTTCACCTAATTCATTTTTGCGGTCCTCCTCGGTCACCAGGTATCGGAGATAGATAGCTACCCCTATAGGGGCAGACAAAACTCGGGCATTTTTCGGGACGGCTAGTATAATCGATCCCTTGCGACTGGGGTCCTCACTCGAAGCGTGGAACTGATTGATAAATTTTTGCTCGAGATCGACCTGCCAACTTCCGAGTAAGTGTATTTTTTTGGAACTTCCAGGTTGCCCAGCTTGGAAAACTCTTCCAAAGCAGACCAGTCCACACCACCGAAAAAGGAGTGAAGGGGATGTTCCGCACCTTAGCCCCCCTTGTTGGAGTTTTCCTTTCTCGCTTGGGCCTTCTCAAGCATACACTCAATATAGGAGGGCGTGCCGAAGATATCAATTACACCGTGTTCTTCCTTTGGAGCGAAACTGACATCCTAGGAAGTTTCACCCCGGGTATCCATGTAGGTCTTTTGAGTTTGAGGGGGGGTCGATCTCACGAGTCTCCCTCTCGGATGAATTCGAGTCCCCGGGATAGGTCGTCACATGGATAACAAAAATAGATTCATCCTCCGGCTCGTCCCTAAGCCGGAGGAGGGAGTCGAAGTCCGGCACCCGGGAACTGGAGCCCCTCTTAGGCTTGTGGGGCACCCGTTTCTTTGGTTTCTTCGCCTCTATACCTTAGAAGCCCGATGGTTTTCTCTTCCTCTTCATTTTTTCCTCCGTGGTAGCAACGGAGGGATCAACAGACGGGGCCACATTCTCATCCCCTTTTGAAGGCCTAACTTTGGTGGTCTTAGGCAAACCTACATTAACAAAAGGGGAAGAAGAGTTAGTATTATGAAAGGTAGAAACATAATATTAGCTACTCAGAAAGAGGCCTTACCATGAGAACATGCCTCCTATCCGCCCTTCGAAAGTCTGTGCCATGTGCGCTCGAAGTATGACATATGAGTACAAATGCCCTCAATCCATTCATTTAACCACAGAACCGCATTCGAAACCGCGACAACAACTATACAACCATATGCATGAATGAGAAGATAGAAATTGAAGAGAAAGAATTTTGATGTTTGAAGAGAGATTTCACTTACAAGGCGCATTCCACTTCTCAGGGAAGGACATGTATTCGAGGGGGATCAGATCCTCGGTTTTCATTCGGACAAAGCGTCCCTGCCAGCCCCCATCTCTGTCTTCATCGATACTTCAAAGGGAGCCTTGCTGGCTCGGCGAGTAAGCTTGATCAGTCCCCCTCTTAGCATTCGGGGACTGTATAATTGGAGCAGGTGGTCGATCGTGAACCGACGAGACTCGGTCTTGTTCATGAAATAGCGGAGGAGGGTCATGATTCTCCACAATGATGGATGGATTTTCCTGAGGCACACCAAATTCCAAGCGTTCCACCTTGCCCTTATTGCATGCAGCCTTTTTGGGGTTTTGCTCCATGGGTCTCTTGCCGGCCTTTTTCTGGCTAATAGGATGATTTTCAGATAAAGCACTGCTATCGTTGTCTATTATGAGAAAATATGAGTCAATGGATGACTCCACATCCACATGTTCTTTAGTGTTGAGATGTTTTTGAAACCTTCGACTGTGTCTGGTTGCAGAGGAGGGATTTCTTTTGGCCATAGTGAGATGTGTTGTTTGGTAGGGAATGAAGGGTTTTTATCAAAGATTTTGATAAGAGCGAAGAGGCGTCTTGGTTAATGGAAGGGTTAAGTTCAAACGGAAGTGATGGTTTAGAAGTGACCGATCGGTGGTACTTGTAATAATTGCACTTCCACATAAAAGTAATTAGAGCACAGATAATTAAGGAAATGAAATATTCTGAAAGCGTGTAAAATATTCTAAACACTTAAGGAAATATTTGACTTACAAATTTGGCACAACGCCAATCTTTTTTCCGGAGAATGCAGAATCTTTCTTCCAAAAGAGGTTAAGTAAAAATATCAGCAAGTTGAGAATTAGTACTAATAAACTCTAAATAAATATCACTGTTTGCTACATGATCACAGATAAAATGCTGTTTAATTACTACATGCTTTGCTCTAGAATGATTTATATAATTTTTAGATAAGCAATAGCACTAGTGTTGTCATAAAAAATAGGAGTAGAAATAAGAGATAAATCATAACCAAGAATTTGGTGCATGATCCATAGGGCTTGTGTACAACAGCTTCCAACAGCTAGGTATTATGCCTCAGTTGTTGATAGTGCAACACAATTTTGTTTCTTGTTGTGCCAAGATACTAATGCATTTCCTAGAAATTTACATGTCCCAATGGTACTCTTCCTATCAATATTGTCTCCTACAAAATCAGCATCTGAAAAGCCTCTCAGAGAGAAATTGTTAGAATGATCATACCATAGTTCTAACTCAGGAGTACCAATTAAATATCTAATAATACGTTTAACAGCAGTAAGATGGGATTCCTTAGGAGCCGACTGAAATCTAGCACATTTACATACACTAAACATAATATCTGGTCGACTGGCAGTTAAATAAAGTGGATATCCAATCATCCCTCTATACATGGTTTCATCAACCATTTTTCCATTGTTGTCTTCATCTAGCACGGTAGTTGGACATTGGGGTTCCAATAGCCTTAGCATTTTCCATCCCAAAATTTTTGATGAGCTCCATGGTATACTTGGTTTGGCTGATGAAAATCCCTTTAGGGGATTGCTTGATTTGAAGTCCAAGGAAGAAGGTCAATTATCCCATCATGCTCATTTCAAATTCTCCTTTCATGGAAAGAGAAAATTCTTCACAAAGAACAGAGTTAGGGCTACCAAAGATAATGTCATCTACATAAATTTGAGTAATAAGATTACCTGAGTTGGATTGCTTAATAGAAAGGGTTGTATCGATATTAACTCATTTGAAACCTTGATTTAGAAGAAAAGAACTTAACCTTTCATACCATGCTCGAGGAGCTTGTTTGAGACCGTATAGGGCTTTAGTGAGCTTGTATACATGGTTTGAAAACGTGGAATTTTCAAAACCAGGACGTTGCTTCATGTATACTTCTTCAGAGATATAACTATTTAGGAACGCACTTTTAACATCCATTTGAAATAATATTGAATTCTTTGTGAGCAGCGAAGGCAAGTAGAATTCAGATGGATTCAAGTCTTGCCACAGGTGAAAAAGTTTCATCATAGTCGATTCCTTCCTGTTGAGAGTAACCTTGGGCCACCAGTCTTGCTTTATTCCGAACAACTTGACCAGATTCGTTCAATTTGTTTATGAAAACCCACTTAGTTCCGACGATAGAAGAATTTTGAGGCTTTGGAACTAATTCCCAAACTTTATTTCTTTCAAACTGATCTAATTCTTCTTTCATAGCACTAATCCAATGAGAATCCTTCAAAGCTTCATCCACTTTCTTTGGCTCAATGTGAGAAATGAGAGCTACATGAGATTTATTCTTTTGAGATCTCCTTGTAGTTATTCCCTCCTGTGGATCTCCTATAATGAATTTGTGAGGATATCCTGATTCATTCTTCCATTCATTTGGAGTATTTGCTGGAGACACCTTTTCTTTGATAGTCAACTGATCTGTTTGAGATAAGTCAAGATCTTCTGGAAGAACTTCAGCTGGTTGAGTCTGTAGATTAGCTGACTCATTTTGATGATCCTTACCTACAATAACAGACTTTGGAGCACAAGAGATTTTCTCATCTCCAAGAATATGTTTATTCCTTGGGGGAGTGTTAGTATAAAAAAAACAACATGAATAGATTCTTCAATACATAAGGTTCTCTTATTATAAACTCTATATGGTCTAGTTGAGGGAGAGTACCCAAGAAATATACCTTCATCACGCTTTGGATCAAACTTACCCATATTATCCTTCCCATTGTTATGAATGAAGCATTTGCATCCAAAAGAATGGAAATAATTGATGTTTGGTTTATTACCATTCCACAGTTCATAGGGAGTCTTTTTTAGAATTGGACGAATAATACATCTGTTAATGATGTGACATGTTGTACTCACAACTTCTGCCTGTCGCGCCCCCTTTTTTCCTCCTCGCGGAATATCGGGTTTATGACATTGGTTGGGACAACTCTTTCCTTTTGGGAAAGGGGTTTGCATATTTTGAAGAGTCGCCACCTAACGATTTTAACGGTGCGTTAGGGAACCTAAGGGGTTCGATTATAACTACGTTGCTAACCAGAGATTTGGGTAAGGCCTTGAAATTATCCTAAGGGGAAGGTGTTAGGCACCCCTCAGGATCCACAAGAGTGGTTCCCGGCCAAATGGTTTCGTGAATTTGTACAACTAACAAATAACAAATGAAGGCTCATAAGAGGGGATTTAAATCTTAAACATGCAGATGCTTAGAAAACAGTAAAGATGATTACGAACTAGCATATACAGGTGTCCTAGGTTTATAATAATATGGATCACATCAATGCAATACCCGGTAATCATTCCTCGAAGAGGGGCTACACGTGGTATTAGCGCAGTGGTCATCATATCCATATTCTACCCTTCCCACCCCATGAAGGTAATTAAAGCGTGTGTTTGTCACAGATTCTATTGCGTGCTATTACCCGTCCCATCCTACTAGTCCTGGAGGAGGCTAGGACTACTATCCTAAAAGGAAGTACTAGGTTGACCCTAGGTTTAAAGGGTAAGATTCTAAGCGACAAACAACGACAATTAGGACTTCAGATAATGGAAAACAAATAAGAGCAGATACGAGGCCCAAGTATTTCTCCACAAATTATGCACATGATTAGCACGACTCAAACACAAGTAAGGCCTTATTAACTTCAGAACCTAAGGCATTATATCTAGGTGATGATGAAATAGTGAGGCAGCTTTATTACTAATTTCGGAGGATAAATTTTATCAGTTTCTTATTGATTATAACCATTAATAGTCGAGCAGAAGGTATAAAGGAGTATGTTTCCAGTTTTAATAGATTTAACACCTAAAGCTTGCCTAAGCGTATGAAAACACTCAATAATTATCCATATTATTAAAGAAACTATTACAAGTTAGTTTGCCTAAACATGCTGCAATTAGGTGTTGCAAATATTCAGAACTATTACCAGTTGTTTGGAAACATGGTGAAATTATTTTTTAGGGCATTTTTCATGCAATCAGTAGTTAAACTAGGTGTTGAATGAGGTCCTAAGGCATGATATCTAATATGCACACATAGGGATGCATAATGGGTGGCATACAGAATTCCTAGGAAGTATTTCGAAATGCATAAAGTCACAGTATTTGAACATGCTATGCAACAAGTATGAGGATGACTTGTTTATTAGCGCATTATTATCCTAAGCATGATTACAATGATATTAGAACTGTTTTACATGAATAACATGTTTATATTAACATTTAATCCTAAAGCATGATTTCTATATGATAAACGATAATTCCATAATAGGATGCTGAAACAGTAAACATGGACCTAAGGAACATGATATCTAATGCATGATATGCTCACATGATTACAACAATATTAGAACTGGTTTACATGAATAACATGTTTATATTAACATTTAATCCTAAAACATGATTTCTATATGATAAACGATAATGCCATAATAGGATGCTGAAACAGTAAACATGGACCTAAGGAACATGATATCTAATGCATGATATGCTCGCATACAATCAGCCCTAAGCATGAGTTTCAAGTGCACACGTAAGAAAATGTAAACCTAGAGGCATGGTATCTACCCTTTAACATGGTTAATCTATATAACTAACCTCCCCTTTCC
The DNA here is from genome assembly GCA_005239525.1 of Nicotiana knightiana. NCBI lineage: Eukaryota > Viridiplantae > Streptophyta > Magnoliopsida > Solanales > Solanaceae > Nicotiana > Nicotiana knightiana. Next base: position 29,480 of record ML435328.1, on the reverse strand, counting down.
ACTATCCACTCCCAAATATCTGTTTACAAATTATTACAGGCCGGGAATTATGAATTACACAACCAAAGGAAAAATAAGAAGTTACTTCTATAGGGAGCCTTCAATTAGGCCCAGATCTTCTAAACCTCAATGCCTTTGGTGTTTCATAGCCTTTCATAGTCCGGGTGTGTCGAGTTCCCTAAGGACCTCAAGGGCTCCCGGGCAGTGCTCGCACCCAGACATAGCCAAAATAGAGTAAGTGCAGTGTGGAATGGCCAGCCTCTGTGTGTCAAAGTTCAGAGGGAGCTCAAGGGTCCCAAGGCAGTGCTCACACAGAAGGGGAAGGACCTAGACTTCTAAGAGTATATGTGAGAGTGCTTTTTATTTTTTATTTAAAAGGATTTAAGTAAGAGAACAGTTTTGAGAAAGGGTAAATATGAAAACAGTTTTGAGAAAGGATAAGTAAGAAAACAGTTTTGAAGAAGGAAATAGAAGCTTAACATCACACAAAGGACCAGGGATAGTCCAACAATCACAAACATGGGTAATGGAATTTGAGGGACAAATACAGAGCATGTGAGAGCAGACATGTAGCAGGCACACACACACATAGGCATACAATCAGAAACTCCTAAGGGTCTAGAGGATTAGGGGGTACAGTAAAGTATTAGGTTAGATTAACACCTAAAACAACTAAGACCGTGGTTAAACTAATGTACCAGTCATAGGCATGTAAGAAGTAGGTGCTAAGTATACAGAAACATGCTGGTCATAAACAAATAAAGCCTAACTTAACATGAAGAGGGGAGTTCAGGATCCTAGATACATGTTGAATAATAAGTACAAGCAAATTAGAAGTATGCTGAATTACAACAGTAGTAGAAACATGTTGGTTTGAGGACTGAAATCTAAATTAGAACATACCAGTGAAGTGAAGAAAGAAGTAACACAAACAGGAAAGTAGGAGATGCACAATGGTTAGCCTTGGCTTGCAGCCGGCTAACTTAGAATAGTAGTAGTTAGCACAGAAGAGAGAGCAGAGAGTTTTTTTAATTGTGAGAGAGAGATTTTTGAACAGATCAGTTCGTGTCTAATGAGAGAAAAAGTATGCATATATATAGTTTTGAAAGATGGGTGAAGAGTAAGGTAAAAATCAGAATCAGTCAATAATTATGGAACTTAGTATCAATCAGAGTGAAATCAACTCAAGTACTACCATAATTAAGGGAGTTATTCAAACGGTCAGTAACAAATAAGGAAAGACACCATATATAGCTTAAAGGAATATTCAAACAGTGTAAAATCAACGTAGGTATCCCTTAATTGAAGGGGTTAAATTCAAACGGCTAGTAGGAAAATAACAAAATAAGGAAAGTTCCCATTGATATAACATATAAGGAAACAATCTCAACCCAGTACAAGTATGCAATTGAGACCAGGTTCATCGGATTCTAATTAAGGAAATAGGGATGAATTAACAGTAGATTAACCAGGTAATAAGGTAAGAAATAAGCTAAAGGTCAGAAATTAGTAAGAGTATCCCATCGAAAATTCAGTAAGATTTTCAAATCACAAGAAATTAGGGATTCAAATAATAAATCAGGAACCCTAACAAAGTAAAATACAGAGAATCATGGATTCGAACAAGAATAACATCAATTAAAGGAGATTAACATGAATTGAATAGATAATAGGCAAGAAATCAGAAACCCTAGTAGTGAAATCATACAAAACTAGGGATTAATATGAATTACATAGTGAACAATGAGATAAACGGGAAAGAAAGAGAAATCAAAGACATAGATGAATAACATATGGTAAATATCAGTGAATCATAAAGCTCATGAAACACAAACACATATGCAAACATATTATCAAAGACAAATCAGGAACTTAGGGTTTAGGACTAGAAATTAGGGATTTCAACACAACAACTCATATAAGATAGAGAAACTTGAATGAATCGTTAAAACACAGTAGAGACCTTAGGATAATACTGAAAAGTCATGGAAAAAATCGTTTAAGAGGGGTCAAGAAACCCTAGTTTGAAAATGGAAAGCCTTTTTTAGAGGAAATCGGAGAATCTTTGAGAAAAACAACGAAATAGCTCAAAACATACACAAATATATCATAGATCTAAAAGAATCGAAAAGTTTTAAGAGTTAGGGTTTTACAGAAAACCTCAAAGAAGATGAGAAAGACCTCGAACAGCACTGGCTCGAGCCTCAGGGTCATAAACCCTACACAGAATGAAACTCTGGAGGCTTGAAGTAGACAGGAACACCATAGGTGTAAGCTGACGGGTTCTTGACCTTTGAGGGCCTTAGGGAGGACATCACCGACATAGGAGAGCCATGGGAGGCAAGAGGACGAAGGCTTCAAGGTCTCCGACAAAGGGGTGGATGGAGAAGATGAAGGAGTTCATCGGAACTGAAGCGACGAAAGTCTCCAGAAGAGATTAGAGAGAGAGAGAGATAAGAGTAGATATATGAAGGGTCGTGAGAGAATGAAGGGTCGGAGGGGGGTAGTTAGGGTTTAATTATGGTAAGTGAAATCTGGGCCGCTGATCTAATTTAATCAACGACTCAGATTGATCTGGGGTTGGGCCAGGTAGGAATTGGTTTGGGTTGGGGGTCTGTTAGGTTATTATTATCTGGTGTGTTGGGTTGATTTTAGGCCATAATTGAAATAAAAGGGGCTAGTTGTAAAATACCTAATTAAATTAGATAAAACAATTTATAAAAATAGCTAATAATTGTATAAAATGAAATTGATTCTTAGAAAATAAATTAAAATGATTGATTAGCATTTAAAAATTCAAAATGACTAATTACTAGATAAAAATAGTATAAAACATATGATTGGGCTATAATTGCAAAGTTATTGCAATCATAGCCAAAGACTGCTAATTTGGCTAATTGTGAAATAATTTGGTCTTAGTAGGACCCTAAATAATAAATTAAATCAATAAATGCTTTTGAAATTGTTTGTAATATAATTTTTTAATTAATTATTAGAAATAAAATATTGGATAAATTAAAATAAATTAATAAAAATACGGGAAAATTATAGAAAAATACCAATTGCTATTAAAGCATGTTTTTGAAGGTATATTTGCAATTTTAAGAAAATAGTTTGAGAAAACATTTGGTATCAACAGCTGCCCCTCTTTACCCGGGAAGGATGAAAGAGTTGTCGGATAAAGTTATTATGGCCAATTTTGACCGAGTAGAAATGGTTCGAAAGATTGAGGTCGCACCCTAGTTTCTGAGCAGCCTACATATCCCTGGTTTTATAGGAATCAGGCCGTATGTAGTTCAGGAGTCACCGGTGAAGTTTTATAAGGACGGACGCAAAGTGCAAGGTTGGGTGATCAAGGGCTTATGGGATAGTTAGGAGAACTGGAGCGGAGCCGCTCCTGCCTGGATGGCTGTTGCTAGCTGGATTACCTGCAAATGAATAACAAGAATATATAGTACGTAATTTAAACATGATGCAAATTCCCATTGGACCATGAATGCTGTCTTCAGACAGTTGATGATGACGTCCTTAGACCATGACGTCCTGGGCCATGAATTGCTTGATGCGGGATTTGCAGGCTATGAAATGATGTTCTCGGGCCATGAAGATGGTGCCTCCGAACCATGATGCCTTTGAATAATGATATGCAAACTGATAAAAGAGATCCTTAGGCCATGACATGGTGTTCTCGGGCCATGAAGATGGTTCCTCCGAACTATGACGCCTTTGGATAGGTTGGCGATATTTCAGCCCATGAAACTGCAGTAGTATGATGCTAACAAGACAGAGCTTAGTCTTGCGAATTTAAAAAGGGCAGAGCTTAGCCCGAAAGGAAGCGAAGTGAATAATGATAGAGATAGTGATTGCTTTGAAAAGTAAACGGGAGGCGGTGCTTAGCCTCGGAAGGCAACAAAGTAGCCTTATGCAATATGCAAATGCAGATGGAGACAACGTTTAGTCTCGGAAGGCAGAATGGTAGCCTTAAGCAATATGCGAATGCAGATGGGGACAATGTTTAGTCTCGGAAGGCAGAATGGTAGCCTTATCCAATATGCGAATGCAGATGGAGACAACATTTAGTCTCGGAAGGCAGAATGGTAGACTTATGCAGTATGCGAATGCAGATGGAGACAACATTTAGTCTAAGAAGGCAGAATGGTAGATTATGCAATATGCGAATGCAGATGGAGGTAGCGTTTAACATCAGAAGGCAGAAAGGTAGCCTTATGCAATTATTTAAGGAAGGACGACATAAATTCTTAGCTGGTGTTAAATTGCGGTAGAGCATTGTGATAATTAAGCATTATTTGTGCTGATAATAAGTGTTGGCGTGATGAGTTTGAGGAACGATGTCTGTCCTTGGAGCGGAAAATATATTTCAGGGCTTTTTGCAATTTTGTGCCTGCATCCAAAGAAAGATCATGAGTTTTGTAAAGGGGAAAGGTTAGTTCGCATTCCTGCTCTCCCTGCTTGGCTCGTTTGTTTGATCATGATGATACTGTCTGTGTCATTGCGGTAGCGTTCGCTAAACAAGCCGCTTTAGAAAAAATAAATATGCATGATTTTTGTAAAAGTATAATATATAATCTAAAATAGTTTTAGATGAAATGACGACATGACACGGCTTGAGACATTGTGACCTCTCCTGCTACGGAACTTTGAGGGTCCTCCTCAAAATTCTGCCCCTGTTTGCTGAGTGGATACCTCTGATTGCTGCTCGCGCGACGACTGGCTGAACTTGCTTCATAATTTTGAGGGTCCTCCTCAAAATTCTGCCCTAGTTTCCAATTGCGGGGAAAAATGAAATTTTATTGAATTGTGACCGAACCCATAGGGCTGCTTACGTATCCCCTCTTAAACGGGAATCAGGTCAGGCGTAGTTCAAATTACATCACTGAGAAAGCATAAAGATTACACATAGTAACGCTTGACTGCATCTGAATTGATCCGTTTTTGCCAAACTTCTCCGTCCATTTTTGCAAGTATGAGTGCTCCTCCTGTCAGCACTCTATGAACCATGTACGGACCTTGCCAGTTGGGAGAGAACTTCCCCTTGGCTTCATCTTGATACAGAAAGATTTTCTTTAACACCAGCTGCCCTGGTGTGAATCGACTCAGCTTGACTTTCTTGTTGAAGGCCCTGGTCATTCTGTTCTGATATAGTTGACCATGACATGCTGCATTTATTCTCTTCCCGTCTATGAGGGCCCATTGCTCATAGAGAGTTCTTACCCATTCTGCATTGCTGAGCTCAGCTTCTTGTATAATTCTTAGAGATGGAATCTCCACTTCGGTAGGAATTACAGCCTCTGTACCATAAACTAGCGTATAGGGAGTTGCCCCTATTGATGTGCGGATAGTGGTGCGGTATCCCAGTACAGCGAATGATAACTTTCCATGCCATTGCTTGTGCCTTTCTATCATATTTCTTAGTATCTTCTTGATGTTTTTGTTAGCGGCCTCTACGGCTCTATTCATCTGAGGTCTGTATGCTATGAAATTATTGTGTTTGATCCTGAAAGTTTCACACATAGCTTTCATCAAGTCACTGTTGAGATTAGAACCATTGTCGGTGATGATTGACTCGGGAACTCTGAACCGACAAACAATGCGGTCGCGGACAAAGTTGGTCACGACTTTCTTAGTAATTGCTTTGTAGGAGGCTGCTTCGACCCATTTAGTAAAGTAGTCAATGGCGACCAAAATGAACTTGTGGCCATTGGAAGTGGCAGGCTCAATTAGTCCAATAACGTCTATACCCCAAGCGGCGAACGTCCATGGTGAGCTGGTTGCATTGAGCTCACTTGGAGGCACTTTTATCATATCCCCATGTATCTGGAAGCAGTGGCACTTCCGAACATATTGGATGCAGTCTGTTTCCGTAGTCATCCAAAAGTAACCAGCTCAAAGTATTTTCTTAGCTAAAACAAAACCGTTCATATGTGGGCCACAGGTCCCAGCATAAATTTCTTCCAGCAATTTTGATGCTTCTTTTGCGTCAACACACCTTAATAACCCCAAATCAGGAGTCCTCTTATACAGGATTCCTACGCTGTGGAAAAACCTGTTGGACAATCTCCGAAGTGTACGTTTCTGAGTGGAATTTGCAAGCTCGGGGTATTCTCCCTTTTCCAAGTACTTATCGATGTCATGAAACCAAGGATTTTCGTCTGCTTCTTCTTCGATATGGGCACAGTAAGCTGGCTGATTATGGATGTTTATGGGAATAGGGTCAATGAAATTCTTGTCCGGATGCTGGATCATTGACGATAAAATATCTAATGCGTCGGCGAACTCATTCTGGATTCTGGGGACGTGCCGGAACTCAATCTTTGTGAACCTCTTTCTTAACTCATGTACGTGGTGAAAATATGGAAGTATCTTGGAATTCGTCGTTTCCCATTCTCCTTATACCTGAGATACCAATAAGTCTGAATCACCGATCACTAACAGCTCCTGGACATTCATGTCAATGGCCATATTGAGCCCCAAGATGCAGGCTTCATATTTGGCCATATTGTTGGTGCAAGGGAACCTGAGTTTGGCGGATACTGGATAATGTTGACCGGTCTCTGATACTAGTACTGGTCCAATACCAACTCCCTTGAAGTTTGCTGCTCCATCAAAGAACATCCTCCAACCATCATAGGATTCTGCAATATCTTCTCCTATGAATGATACCTCTTCATCAGGAAAATATGTTTTCAGGGGTTCATATCCTCCGTCTACGGGATTCTCAACAAGATGGTCTGCCAGAGCTTGTCCTTTAACTACCTTCTGAGTGATGTAAACAATGTCGAATTCGCTCAGCAGGATTTGCCACTTGGCTAGCTTTCCAGTGGGCATGGGCTTCTGAAAGATGTACTTTAATGGATCCATCCTTGATATGAGATATGTTGTGTAGGCACAGAAGTAATGCCTCAGATTTTGGGCGACCCACGTTAGAGCACAACATGTACGCTCTAATAGAGAATACCGGGCCTCATATGGAGTGAACTTCTTGCTGAGTTAATAAATAGCTTGTTCCTTCCTTCCTGTTTTATCGTGCTGCCCCAGAACGCAGCCGAAATCTCCATCTAATACTGCAAGATAGAGTAGCAAAGGTCTGCCTGGCTCGGGCGGTACTAGGACTGGTGGTGTTGACAAATATTCCTTGATTCTGTCAAAAGCCTTTTGGAAATCATCGGTCCACTCTGTCGCATCATCCTTCTTTAGCATCTTAAAGATTGGCTCACAGATGACTGTAGATTGTGCTATAAACCGGCTGATGTAATTAAGTCTCCCCAGGAAACTCATCACATCTTTCTTGTTCCTTGGTGGTGGTATCTCTTGAATGGATTTGAATTTTGACGGATCTAATTCTATTCCCCGGCGGCTTACAATAAATCCCAGCAACTTCCCAGCATGAACCCCGAATGCACACTTCGCGGGGTTTAGTTTCAGATTGTATTTTCGCAATCTATTGAAGAACTTCCCCAAATTTTCCATGTGATCATCAACTTTCTTTGATTTGATAATGACATCATCCACGCACACCTAGATCTCCTTGTGAATCATGTCATGGAATATGGTGGTCATGGCCCTCATGTAGGTGGCCCCTGCATTCTTTAGACCGAATGGAATCATCTTGTAACAATACACTCCCCATGGCATAATGAACGTCGTTTTCTCAGCATCTTCCTCATCCATCCAAATCTGATGATAACCAGCGAAGCAATCCACAAAGGACTGCAATTCATGCTTGGAGCAGTTATCAATCAGAATGTGTATATTTGGCAAGGGGAAGTCGTCTTTTGGACTGGCTCGGTTGAGATCCCGGTAGTCGACGCAGACTCTGACCTTCCCGTCCTTCTTTGGCACAGGTACAATGTTGGCTAACCATGTCGGTTACTCCACTACCCGAAGAACACATTGGATTGGTTGGCAGTTTGTGAGCCACGATAGAAGTACTTAGACCAGTCATGTCATCATACGACCATGCAAATACGTCCTCATACTCTCTTAGAAACTCTGCGCATTCTTTCTTTTCTGATGGTGACAAACGAATGCTGATGCGAGTCTCCTCAACGTTTTCTGAATCCCCTAGGTTGATAACTTCGGTCTCATCTAGGTTAGACTTAGGTCTGTTCTCAAATTTCTCAACTTCTTTGACAATCTCGTCAGGTATGTCGTCTTCATCTGAATCAATGTCCGTTTGCTGCGTTGTCTCGTTGCATGTCACAATCATCGGTTCATCAAGACAAGTAATAGTAATGCTGTATAAATAAAGTAATAAGAGAAAACAATAGCAATAAATATCAGATTCATAAGAGAAATTTAGAACNGTCTTGATAGACCAGTTCTTGAGATATGCCCTCTTGATTACAGTCTGTATGGAAGGGCCTTCCTCCCCCTCCCCCTCGAGAACAACACAGCAATCCATATCATCATCCTCTAGGAACAAATTCCTCATTGCTGCAAGTGCTTCTTCCTCGTCCGAACCGTAAATAGTGTCGGCTTGCTTGAAAGTCTGCTCAAGATGAGGTATCGGCTGCTCCAAAGGGTAATAGGGACCTGCGCCAAGGTGGCGACCGGTCATTGAATTCCTGCCAAGTGTAATGATACCCCAGACCGAAAGTGGTGTGTTATACCCTGCAATATTACGTCAATATTACGTCCCGCAGTATTATATTACGACAATGTCACCCTGTAGTACTACATTACGGTGATGTTACGCTTCACAGTAATAAGTTACGAAGATGTTGCACCCTGCAGTAATGTACGTTAAATTTGTCGTAAGGTAATTGACATCAGTCCTAGTTAAAGATTATTTGGAGATTATAAGGATTATGTTATTTCACAAGCGATTAGTAAATTCATGAAGGTGAAAGGGGGAGCAAGTCAAAGAAAATGAATTTTGTCCAAGTTTGGCATTTTGGGATAAAATACAGGTCGAGCGATAATACCCGATAATTATAGACTAGTACCATGCAAGGACCACGGTAGTACGATGTATAAAGTATATTAAAAATAAGTAGAATTTTGAGTAATTCGGGATAATTTTTAAATTATTCGGGTAATTAATTAATTACCGAATAACGGGACATTACCTAGTTAACAAATAAGTGAGTAAAGATTAATAATCTTCACCCACCCTTCCACGTGGCATAAAGCCACAATGGCAAAGGATGACTCTTGGTCACTTTGCAAGATGGCTACTATGTAATAACCAAATCATGACTTAAGTTAAAGTCTTGATAAGATTTGTAAATCCTATCCAGGAGATTTAGTAGGAATTCCTTGTAAAGGCTAAAACGACAATTTGCCTTTGGCTTAAAGCCAAGGACGTTGAAGTAGAAGCATTTCAGTTTAAAACGAAATATTCATTTGAAGCAATTTCGTCCGAAGTTCAACAAATCAAAGCAAGATTTCGTTCCTCAATTTCAAAACGCAGAAGCTTAAATCCAATTTTTGGGTTCTAGTTTCAACCCACGAATATTTCCAATGGGATAATTATAAGGAGTTGTTTCTATTACAGGTATGTTAAGGCTATCCCTTCTTTCTTTTGGCATGATCTATGCGATACGAACAAAACGTGCAAATGCACAAATTAAATAAATGACTCTATTCATAGAAGTATTAGAGATATCTATGTTCTTGAATTTCCATGTGTCATAATATTTTATCATCTGTTCATGGGTCTCAAAAAAATATGAAAGTTGAAAAGAGTTTACTTTATGATATTACTCAAAGGCAAAATGGCCTTATGAAGCTCCAAAAGATTTTATTAACGTACTTTTCATACATTGCATTCATGTGCATTGACCCATAACCATATGGCGTTATATACGCGTATATATATAAATATATGTATATGGGATATGGGAAAAGGTTACGGCGTTATATACGCACCACCACCTGATCAACTGGTATATGATGATAATGTTGCCCACAGTGGCTGATATGATTCAAACAGCGTTATATACTATATATGTATGCATATTCAAACGGCATTATATACGCGTATATATGTATGTATATATATGTATATGGGATAAGAGAAAGGTTATGGCGTTATATACGCACCACCACCTAATCAGCTGGTATACGATGATGATTTTTCCCACAGTGGTCGATATGATATGATGGGATGCCCTCAGAGGCTGATGATGTTATGAAACATATACCTATGCACGACATGACATTCATACACATATGCATGATGCTAAAAGTGATTTATGATTTACAAAGTTATTCAGACTTACAGGTTGAGTCATGTACTCTATATTTCTTCCATGTCTCTTATTTACATCATGTGCCTTACATACTCGGTACATTATTCGTATTGAAGTCCCTTTTGCCTAGAGACGCTCCGTTTCATGCCCGTAGGTCCTGATAGATAGGTCGAGAGCCCTCCAAGTGGGCTATTAGCTCAGCGGAAGATGTTGGTGCGCTCCATTTGCTTCGGAGTCGCTTGTTTGGTTAGTATGATTTAGACGGGTATTGTTTGGTATGGCGGGGCTCTATCCAGACCTTTATGACATTTATATACTCTTAGAGGCTTGTAGACATATATCGTATACGTGAAATATTCTACGGCCTTGTCGGCCTATGTTTTGAGTTTGTAAATGATTATGTTGGCCTATTAGGCCCGTATGTCACGTGTATATGATGATGTAATAAGAAAGATACGTTACGTTGATACTCGATCGAGTAAGGTACCGAGTGCCCATCGCGGCCCATCGGTTTGGGTCGTGACAAAAGTGGTATCAGAGCAGTTCTGTCCTAGGGAGTCTACAAGCCGTGTCTAGTAGAGTCTTGTTTATGGGTGTGTCATGCACCACACTTATAAGTAGGAGGCTATAGGGCATTTAAGACTGTCACTCTTTCTTCTTACTCTATATCGTGTGGTAGAGCTCACTTATAAGAATTCAAGTCCCGAACTTCTATATTTATTTGTAATAAGACAATGCCTACGTTCAGAAAGATGATAGATAAGAGATATAGCTGTGGAAGTGTTGAATTAGAGGAACTCGACTTTATAGCATGCTTATGAAAGTAAATGTGAGATCTTCAGCAGATCATGTGCGTACTGAAAGGTGTAAGCCTCTTGATAAGAAGCCTTAAGTCAAGAATGCCTATCCACCTTTATGATGAAAAAAAAAGAGAGATTAAGAAGATAAATACAAGTTTCAACAAGATAAAGAAGGGTATGAGGCACCCAATCAACAAAGGTTAACAGTGTTTATAATTAAGGCAGAGGAACATGAGCTTTTTGAGTTATATTCAACAGTAACAGGGGTATGTACAATTGGTCACACCCATTTCAGTTATGCCCTATGGGGGCTAACAGGTGTAGATTAAGAAGAGGACGGGATATCACGATCCAGATTGGGTTAGAGTGGCCCAAAATAGTGAATGGATTGTTTGCTTTTGTTGGCATTTCCGAAGGGTATTACAAATGTGCCAATAGATTTTCTTGTGAGACACCCAGATGGTGCACCCTGAATATTACAGTTAGATGTGAATACTAGCATTCAGAAGATAGGCACCGAAAGCCTGGATGGGATAAATATTACCTTAAGTGTGGCTCTCATCCCTAGTAGATCGAGGATGTTGAGAAACCCAGAGAGCCGATGAATGAAGCAAGGAGAGCTAAAAGCGAAAGAATGTCGTGTTGAAGTTTTCACAAGAAAGGGGATATGCAGAAGTATTAGCAGAATAATGAGAAGAGAGATAAGGAAGCATTATGAATAAGGTACGATACATGGATGAAAACGGTAGAGTGTTACAGAACCTATAGTCAAATGAAGTAAGAGACGAAAGGTGATGGGCCTTAAGACAATGAAAGAGTATAGGCCATAAGGTTATATCCTCATTTCGAAAATAAGTTCGTAACTCCAACGCGACTACCAGAGGGGAGAGTTAATCCCTAGAGTAACAGAAATCAGTATGGACTGGCAAATAAGATAAACTAAATATGAGTTAGGGACTGAATGATTGGGAAGTACTCGACATCATGGGAATTTCAAATTTCGTTCCAGCGGTAATAGAAGGGACCACAGAAGAAGATTAACGATGAATACAGAGAATCGTCATTCAGGGAGACGCTTCCCTAGAGCAAGCAATGTGAGAAAAGTTAAGCTTAAGAGACTGTATGTGCCAGTTACGCTAAGTGTCACCCTCGCGAGTAAGGGAATTTGTCATCCTTGGTACAGAAGAATTTCCGCAAGGCGAGTACGGATCATTGATGTTAAGAAACGATGCCAAAGATGAAGAGGTAAAATATATATAGGTAGATCCTTGTGGCTTCAGTTTTTAGTACATCCCTAAAGGAGGGAATATGGGGTAATGTGGCATTAAGCCAGAATTAAGTGGTTCTAGTGACTATGGAATGGTAAAGGAAGAATGTGATAAATGAAAGAGGAATGAGATGACACTTATCCAAATCTTACAAATACGCTACGATTCAAGAATATTGTGCAAGCACGACATCAAGGAGAGGAAGTAAAGGTTCCAAGGAATATTGATATAAGAATGGGCCAACGAGTAGTTAGTAATTGGTCAGGAAGATCCCGGTTATGGCTAAACAGGATGTTACAGACGAGTCATCAGATCGTGTGAGATAAACATAGTAGAACCCAACATGGAGAGTTCAGCCTCGAAGAATATCATTATAATACTTGAGATATATTCAAACAAGAGTCGGGGTAGTTAAAGATACGTATGAATGTTACAGGGATAAAAGAAAGTGCCACTAAGAAGGCAGTCAAAATATCAGTTCAGAAGCAACCATACAAGCACAAGGGCATGAAAGTAAGCAACTATGGATGATTATAGGCAAGTAAGGACATCAAAAAGATCTGTAATAAGCCCATAACTTTACGAGAGTCAAGGGTTCTCCCTAAGTACTACAATGAAAGACTAGCTGAGGAGATAAGAAAGAAGGCTTCAACCTAAGCACAACGACCTAAAGAGGAAATAGTCGTATAACAACAATCTCATAACAACATTGTAAGAATTCCAAAAGAAAGTGGCACCTACCGTGGCTAATGAACGGGAAGTAAGAATTAGAAGTAATATTCGAGATCATATGAGTTGTATGAAAACTCTGGTAAGTATGGGCACTAAGATAAGCTAAGTATAGACGCAACAAGGGGGCAGAAATACCAGGAAAAGTAATATCTTACGTTGAAAGAAAGCTAAGATGGAATGAAAGAATTATTTGATCAAATATCCAGGGTTAGTACGCTATGGATACACTCAAGATTTTGGAGCATTATCCAGGCAGCATATTTGTTGACAATCATACGGCCATGAAAGACTCCGGTATAAGTTTAAAGAAAGAATTAAGCCCAGAGCATAGACAAAGGATTGAATTATTAGAAGATTGTATCATGGATATTCCATAACGCCCATGAAAGGCTAAGGTAATAACTGATACCATAAGCCACAGATCGGAAGATAGCTTAAGCCTACGTAAAGGTTGATCAGAAGGAAGAGGAAACTAAAGAATTACACCACCTAAGTAAATCAGGAGTCTGATTATTGGACATAGAAAAAATTTATAGAAGTTGTGCTGGAGAACATGACAGAATCACTCTTAATATCAGATGTCCAAGAGAAATAACACAACAACCATAATCTATAATGGCTCTACAAGGAAGCCAGTTAGAAGTGGTACCATCCTCATAAGAAGTCAGTACGAATCTCCCACCGGATTGTGTATATACCAAATGTGTGAATGTATTAATAAAAGCTTCAAGTTATGGACGTGAATTACACCTAGGTGGAAGGGAGGTCACGAAAGAGATAGAAGATACGATGCGAGATTTTAAGGTAAGTAAGGTAAAGGTGAACAACATAAGAGATACTCAAAGGCAGAAGATCGTGAACAGTCCATATTTTGGATAAAAGGCTATAAGCACAGGGATCCAATAACCGAGAATTATAGTGGCATGTCTTCCAGCCTATGATTTCTAAGTACTGAGAAATCTAGTTAAGAGAATAGAGAAAAGTTGGAGATGATGTGATGTCTTGCTTGACGTTCCAGAATAACATAAGGAAATCTATGGTGCAAGCAAGTTGAAGGAAAGTTTATAAATGGATATGTATAGGTCGCAAGCTAATGGTAGATTGACAAAGTTTTAAGAAAACATAAGTAAGGATGAGGAAAGGCAAGTGAAAAAGTGACGAGAATGGATAAGTCTTTAGGATTAAGCCCATGAATACCAGAAGAGCAGACAATTTCTCTATGTTATACAAAGCTCACTATAGCCCTAATGAACTTAAAAGAGTCGAAGATTAATAGCATTTAGAAGGAATGAAATGCTGACCTGGGAATAAAATGAGGGTATAATTGTGACAGATAAAGGATGATGTTTGGGCCCGTTTGAATAATGAATTGAAGAAAAAAAAAAGAGAAGAAGAAATGATTTCACTGGCGGAACGAATTTAGGATACCCCCATAAGGTGAATCACATTGAGACACTATGAAATACGATTATGGGAATCACTTCGGATATTCCTTGAGGTAAGGTAAGCCCTAGCGGCAAAGTATTACGTAAGAAGTTTCAAGTTATCAGTGATATATTGTAGATCAATATTAAGGTGAATCAACAATAGATGGACAAAAGTCACAAAGTATGAGATGAGATTGGATCGTCATTCTAAAGATGAGCAGTAACGAGGAAGCATTAAAGGACTTAAATTTATACATATGGAATGAGCAACGAGAGTAAGATGGGATTTGGTAGCAGATCTCAGCTACGCTAAATTAAAGGAAGAGTTCTGGCAGTAAATTCATACGGATGGTTAAACGGACCTATACGATGAGATATAACAATATTCGTGAATTCAACCAAGTACCGAGCGAAGAACTTCAGTATACTCATAAATGACCAAAGGGACATCTTATCAAGCTCTACATGTGAAGCCTAGAGATTGGGCACACTTACAAGATTAAAACTAGACAGGCTACATGATGAAATGTAGCAACAGTTACAATATTGGAAGGATTCCAACTACAAGTTGTGGTGTGAGAAGGAGGCCTAAGGAGGGATGCCCTAGAAGTTGGACTTATTCACATAACAGTCTCCTAGATGGAAAGGAAAGTTCTAAAGTATTCGGAAGATATAAGTTAAGAAAATGATAAGTGCATTGGTCAACATTCGAGGAGGAATGTTCCAAATGGGGGAATGATGTTACACCCCGCAATATTACGTCAATATTACGTCCCGCTGTATTATATTACGACAATGTCACCCTATAATACTATATTACGATGATGTTACGCTTCGCAGTAATACATTACGAAGATGTTGCACCCTGCAATAATGTATGTTAAATTTGTCGTAAGGCAATTGACATCAGTCCAAGTAAAAGATTATTTGGAGATTATAAGGATTATGCTATTTCACAAGCGATTAGTAAATTCATGAAGGTGAAAGGGGGAGCAAGTCAAAGAAAATGAATTTTGTCCAAGTTTGGCATTTTGGGATAAAATACAGGTCGAGCGATAATACCCGATAATTATAGACTAGTACCATTCAAGGACCACGGTAGTACGATGTATAAAGTATATTAAAAATAAGCAGAATTTTGAGTAATTCGGGATAATTTTTAATTATTCAGGTAATTAATTAATTACCGGATAACGGGACATTACCTAGTTAACTAATAAGTGGGTAAAGATTAATAATCTTCACCCACCCTTCCACATGGCATAAAGCCACAATGGCAAATGATGACTCTTGGTCACTTTGCCAGATGGCTACTATGTAATAACCAAATCATGACTTAAGTTAAAGTCTTGATAAGATTTGTAAATCCTATCCATGAGATTTAGTAGGAATTCCTTGTAAAGGATAAAACCACAATCTGCCTTTGGTTTAAAGCCAAGGACATTAAAGCAGAAGCATTTCATTTTAAAACAAAATATTCATTTGAAGCAATTTCGTCCAAAGTTCAACAAATCAAAGCAAGATTTCGTTCCTCAATTTCAAAACGCAGAAGCTTAAATCCAATTTTTGCGTTCTAAATTCAATCCACGAATATTTCCAACGGGATAATTATAAGGAGTTGTTCCTATTCCAGGTATGTTAAGGCTATCCCTTCTTTCTTTTAGCATGATCTATGTGATACGAACGAAACGTGTAAATGCACAAATTCCATAAATGACTCTATTCATAGAAGTATTAGAGATATCTATGTTTTTGAATTTCCATGTGTCATAATATTTTATCATCTGTTCATGGGTCTCAGAAAAATATGAAAGTTGAAAAGAGTTTACTTTATGATATTACTCAAAGGCAAAATGGCCTTATGAAGCTCCGAAAGATTTTATTAATGTACATTTCATGCATTGCATTCATGTGCATTGACCTATGACCAGATGGTTCTATATACGCGTATATATGTAAATATATGTATATGGGATATGAGAAAAGGTTACGGTGTTATATACGTACCACCACCTGATCAGCTGGTATATGATGATGATGTTGCCCACAGTGGCTGAAATATGATTCAAACAGCGTTATATACGCGTATATATGTATGTATATTCAAACGGCATTATATACACGTATATATGTATGTATATATATGTATATGGGATATGGGAAAGGTTATGGCGTCATATACGCACCACCACCTGATCAACTGGTATACGATGATGATTTTGCCCACAGTGGCTGATATGATATGATGGGATGCCCTCAAAGGATAATGATGTTATGAAACATATACCTATGCACAACATGACATTCATACGCATATGCATGATGCTAAAAGTGATTTATGATTTACAAAGTTATTCAGACTTACAGGTTGAGTCATGTACTTACAGGTTGAGTCATGTACTCTATATTTGTTCCATGTCTCTTATGTACATTATGTGCCTTACATACTCGGTACATTATTCGTACTGACGTCCCTTTTGCCTTGGGACGTTACGTTTCATGCCCACAGGTCCCGATAGACAGGTCGAAAGCCCTCCAAGTAGGCTATCAGCTCAGCGGAAGATGTTGGTGCGCTCCATTTGCTTCGGAGTAGATTGTTTGGTTAGTATGATTTAGACGGGTATTTTTTGGTATGGCGGGACTCTATCCCAACCTTTATGATATTTATGTACTCTTAGAGGCTTGTAGACATATGTCGTATACGTGAAATATTCTACGGCCTTATCGGCCTATGTTTTGAGTTAGTAAATGATTATGTTGGCCTATTAGGCTCGTATGTCATGTGTATATGATGATGTAATAAGAAAGATACGTTACGTTGGTACTCGGTCGAGTAAGGTACCGGGTGCCCGTCGCGGCCCATCGGTTTGGGTCGTGACATGGTGCCATGCTCCTTGAGCTTTATGGGCTTCGTGATCCCTTGGAGGTTCTTACCGAGCCCTTTGCCTGACTCATATCCTCTCCAGTTCTGGATGCTCTCAATCTTGTTGTCCCACCATTTTTCCTTGTCGATAACATTGACCCGTTCAGTGGTGGTAAGTTCCTCCGCCTATCTTCCTTTTTCCGTCAATCACCGGAATAGTTTGACCACTATAAATAGGGTTGCTACCGTCACCATGAATAATAACCTCTTGGTGGTTCCACTCAAATTTTACCGCCTGATGTAGTGCTGATGCTACCGCCCCAGCAGCGTGAATCCAGGGTCATCCCAACAACAGGTTGTAGCATGTAGGCACATCTATCACCTGGAAATCCACTTTGAACCAAGTCGGTCCCATCTGTAGACATAGACTGATCTCTCCCATGGTGGACCTCTGAGAACCGTCAAAGGCTTTCACATTGATCGCCCCATACCTTATCTCATGTAGCCCTTTACCCAATTTCTTGAGTGTTATCAACGGACATATGTTAAGACTGGAACCTCCATCGACCAAGATTCTTGTGATGAAATGATCTCCGCATTGCACGGTGATGTGCAGTGTTTTGTTATGCCCCAATCCTTCATGTGGTAGCTCGTCCTCATGAAAAGTGATTTTATGACTCTCCAGTACCTGGCCTACCATATTGGCCATTTCCCCACTAGTGATGTTGTTCGGCACATATGCTTAACTCAACACTTTCAAAAAAGCATTTCTATGTGTTTCGAAATTCTGCAGCAAAGAGAGGATGGATATCTATGTCGGTGTCTTGTTCAACTGGTCGATGACTGCATACTCCTTAGCCTGTACCTTTATCCAAAGGTCGTCCGGACCTGTTTCGATAAGGGGAGGCTGGTTGGCAGCCTGCTTGCTTGACTCGGCCAGATGCTCAGGGGTGTAGACCCTACCAGTTCTCGTCATACCCTGTGCTGTGACAGCTTCCTCAGACCTGACCTTGCCTTTCCTTCTCGCCTCGGCTACGTAGTCCCAAGGGATAGCATTTGAATAGAAGGGTGGAATGGTTGACATTGCCACCAGAATTGGTACAGCTATCTTTACTTCAAACGGAATGTGTGTTCGGGGTGGCAAGACTGCGACCTCGAATGAAGCTGGTGCATTTGCTGGAGATACAAACTCAACTTCAATTGGCACTGGTGACTTTGCAGGTGGCTTTGATTCAAACTCAAATGGTATAGACATATTCACCTCAACGGCCTCAAATGGCTGAATCTGGACTATGATCGGTTTGAGAGTGACTGCGGGTTTCTTCGGGTCATCGCCTTCTACGATCAACCTGATTGACCCCCTCGGGATCCCAATCATCTTCTATTTCAATCATATGGATACCTCTACCCTTATGGTATGGCAGAGGATTGTCGCGGACATTTGGAGTGGGGTCCTTTACCACAATAATCCTGTTGTCAATGAGAGCCTGTATTTTGTCCTTCAGAGAATGGCATTCTTCGATGGTGTGTCCTTTCATGCCGGAATGATATGCACAGGATTTGTTTGGGTTAACCCACTAAGAAGGGTTCTCAAGGGTGGCAGCAGGGATATGTGTGACATAACCAGCAGCTTTGAGTTTCTCATACAGCTGGTCAATGGGCTCGGCTATGGCGGTGTATTGCTTTGGAGGGCGGCGATCAAAATTGGGACGACGTCTAGGGAAGTTTTGGCGTGAAGGGGGTGATTGGTAATGGGATCGCTGAGAATTATACGTGTGGTAGACAGGAGCGGGTTGTGAATATTTGGGCGAAGCAGGTTGATATGTGGGTGGTGGAGCTTGGTAGGAAGGTGGTGGAGTTTGGTAATTTGGTGAGGGTGCTTGGTAATTTGGGGAGGGTGCTTGGTAATTCGGGGTTGGATGATATGTAAGTGGAGGTATCGGATAGGTTTGGTATTTGAGTGGTGACTTGGTTCATTGTGCAACCATTACGGCTCCCACATCTCTCTTCTTAGACATGCCACCGGACTGTAGAGTCTTGTTGGTGGCTTGCAATGCTTCAAAATTTGTAACCATACTGTTTTTAATACCTTCTTCAATCCGCTCACCCAATTTGATGATGTCAGAGAATTTATGGCCCTCAACCATCATTAACCGTTCATAATACTACGGGTCCTGAACCAGGACAAAGAACTTGTTCATCTGTTCTTCCTCTATAGTAGGTCTGACTTTAGTGGCTTCGGACCTCCAGCGAGTAGCATACTCGCGAAAGGTTTCTGTAGGTTTCTTCTTCAAATTTTGGATGTAGAACACATTTGGTGCGTTCTCTGTGTTGAATCTTAACCTGTCCATGAAATCAGACGCCATGCTTACCCAGTTTGACCATTTTTTGGGGTCTTGGCTGATGTACCAAGACAGTGCGTCTCCCGTCAAACTCCTCACGAACAGCTTTATGCGGATTCTTTCATCCTTTCCTATGCCAACCAATTTGTCGCAATAGGTCCTCAGATGGACTCTCGGATCACCGGTACCGTCAAACATTTTGAACTTTGGAGGCTTGTACCTCTCGGGCAATTCGACATCAGGTTGGATACAAAGGTCTTCATAATTCCACCTTTCAATCCCCTTGGTTCCATCAACACCCTGGACTCGGCTGGTCAGTTTCCTAAGCTCCTCGGCTAGGTTCCTGATAAGTAAATCCTTTTCGTCAGACTCAGATGCCTGTGGGATAGGCGGAGAGGAGTGGGTCATGGTTTCCACATAGATGGGATTGTTATAGGCGTGGAAATGGTCTTTTGTGGGGTTTTGGGGTTCTGGGATGAGTAGTGGAGTGTTATTTGAAGTGTGGAAAGCATTGCACTGCGTCGGGAGAGCTTGGTTATTTATGGTGTCGTGCACCTTTTTTTCCTCTTCCTCACGGAATATCAGGTTTATGACATTGGTTGGGACAACTCTTTCCTTTTGGTAAGGGGTTTCCATATTTTGAAGAGTCGCCACCTAACGATTTTAACGGTGCGTTAGGGCACCTAAGGGGTTCAATTATAACTACGTTGCTAACCAGAGATTTGGATAAGGTCTTGAAATTATCCTAAGGGGAAGGTGTTAGGCACCCCTTAGGATCCACAAGTGTGGTTCCAACCAAATAGTTTCGTGAATTTGTACAACTAGCAAATAACAAGTAAAGGCTCAAATAAGAGGGGATTTTAAATCTTAAGCATGCAGATGTTTAGAAAAAAGTAAAGAACATTAGCTAGCGTATACAGGTGTCCTAGGTTTATAATAATATGGATCACATCAATGCAATACCTGGTAATCACTCCTCGAAGAGGGGCTACACGTGGTATTAGCGCACCGGTCATCATATCCATATTCTACCCTTCTCACCCCGTTAAGGTAATTAAAGCGTGTGTTGGTCACGAATTCCATTGCGTGCTATTACACGTCCCATCCTATCAGTCCTGGAGGAGGCTAGGACTACTATCCTAAAAGGAAGTACTAGGTTGAGCCCTAGGTTTAAAGGACAAGATTCTAAGCGATAAACAACGACAATTAGGACTTCAGATAAGGGAAAACAAATAAGAGCAGATACGAGGCCCAAGTACTCCTCCACAGATTCTGCACATGATTAGCACGACTCAAACACAATTAAGGCCTTATTAACTTCAGAACCTAAGTCATGATGTCTAGGTGAGAATGCAATAGTGAGGCAGTTTTATTACTGATTTCAGAGGATAAATTTTATCAATTTCTTACTGATTATAACCATTAATATTCAAGCAGCAAGTATAAAGGAGTATGTTTCCAATTTTAATAGATTTAACACCTAAAACTTGTCTAAGCGTATGACAACATCCAATAATTATCCAGATTATTAAAGAAACTATTACAAGTTAGTTTGCCTAAACATGCTGCACTTAGGTGTTGCAAAAATACAGAACTATTACCAGTTGTTTGGAAATAGGGTGAAACTATTTTTTTAGGGCCTTTTTCATGCAATCAGTAGTTAAACTAGGTGTTGAGTAAGGTCCTAAGACATGATATCTAATATGCACACATAGGGATGCAGAATGGTTGGTATGTAGAATTCCTAGGCAGAATTTCTAAATGCATAAAGTCAAAGTATTTGAACATGCTATGCAGCAAGTATGAGGATGACTTGTTTATTAGCGCATTATTATCCTAAGCATGATTGCTAGGTGTACTAGAACTGGTTTACATAAATAACAGGTTTATATTAATAATTTACGCTAGAGCATGATTTCTATATGATAAATGATAATGCCATAATAGGATACTGAAACAGTAAACATGGGCCTAAGAAGTAGGATATCTAATGCATGATATGCTCACATACAATCAGCCCTAAGCATGAATTTCTAGTGCACACGTAAGAAATGTAAACCTAGAGGCATGGTATCTACCCTTTAGCATAGATAATCTATATAACTACCCTTCCCTTTCCACTATCCATTCCCAAATATCTGTTTACAAATTATTACATGCCAGGAATTATGAATTACACAACCAAAGGAAAAATAAGAAGTTACTTCTATAGGGAGCCTTCAATTAGGCCCAGATCTTCCAAACCTCAATGCCTTTGGTCTTCATTGCCTTTCATAGTCCGGGTGTGTCAAAGTTCCATAAGGACCTCAAAGGCTCCCGGGCAATGCTCACACCCAGACATAGCCAAAGAGTTAAACATATGCAGTGTGGAAAGTGCCAGCCTTGTGTGTCAGAGTTCAGAGGGCACTCAAAGGGTCCCCAAAGCAGTGCTCACACGAAGGGGGCTGAACTTAGACTTCTAAGAGTATATGTGAGAGTGCTTTTTATTTTTTAAAAAGGGTTTAAGTAAGGAACGGTTTTGAGAAAGGGTAAGTAAGAAAACATTTTTGAAGAAGTAAATTGAAGCTTAACATCACACAAAGGACCAAGGATAGTCCAACAATCACAAACAGAGGTAATGGGATTTGAGGGACAAATACCGAGCATGTGAGGGCAGACATGTAGCAGGCAGACACACACATAGGCATACAATCAGAAACTCCTAAGGGTCTAGAGGATTAGGGGTACAGTAAAGTACTGGGTTAGATTAACCCCTAAAACAACTAAGACCATGGTTAAACTAATGTACTAGTCATAGGCATGTAAGAAGTAGGTGCTAAGTATACAGAAACATGCTGGTCATAAACAAATAAAGCCTAACTTAACATGCAGAGGGGAGTTCAGGATCCTAG
>ML435326.1:0-20964 GCA_005239525.1 Nicotiana knightiana | reverse complement strand
TGTGTGTGGGGGGGGGGGGGAGTTCTGCGTCATGTTATTTGGACTCACTTTTTATTATCTTATTTCTTTGTGAAATAATATTATATGTATATTTAAAACACATTTTTCCCATTTATTTGTCTGAGTCCCATGTTTACACTGTCTCCATTTAGTTTCTAACCTGGTTTCATGTTTCATTTTGTCTATTTCCAGATTGACATGGATACAATCGAAGTCAGTAACTTAAATAGACAATTCTTGTTTCGACAGAAACATGTTGGACAATCTAAGGCTAAAGTAAGGAAATCAGATCAATTTCTTTTTTCTGGATTACATTTTCAGACAGATTTTGATTCCTGAGTAATGTACTCAAAATTTTCTCCAGGTTGCTAGAGAGGCTGTCCTAAAATTTAGGCCTCATATTAGAATTACACCATACCATGCAAATGTCAAAGATCCAGACTTCAATGTGGATTTTTTCAAGCAATTCAATGTTGTGCTTAATGGCCTTGACAATCTAGATGCTAGGCGACATGTGAACCGCCTTTGTTTGGCATCTGGGGTCCCATTAGTTGAAAGTGGGACTACAGGCTTCCTCGGCCAGGTAAAATCTACTCTTTTTTTCCGGTTTTTATACTAAATTTCATTTTAACTTCTGTCTCTGTCTTATATTTGCTAGTCTGTACATTTTAGATTTCTTAGCAACATTCAAACTTGGATGCAACCAGTCTAATGTATTATAATGGAAGTTACGTAATTTAAAAAAGCATAAAGGGAATAGTCTATCATAATGTCTTGCATGTGGCATTCTCGAGGCGAAAAGTGTTGTGGTTGTTTAGCTACCAATTGAAAACAGCTACTCACTATTTTATACTTCTATTTCCCTCTTCAAGTGAAAGAAGCTATTATAATTCCACTGTTTTACTTGATAAAAAAAAACAATTCCAATATTTTGATGTCAAATGTACCATGTGAGAGTAATGAAGCAGATTGCTAAATTTGAAGGGAAAAAAATTCAGTTCATAGTAAGATATATTAAGAAAAGGTTCTTAACTATTTTACTGAAATTTATGAAGTATACATGTTGATCATTGTTACAGCTGTTATATCCAGTAACTTGTTATTCTGTTCTTCCAAGACTTGCTTGGAAAATTGGAAATAATTGTTAGTTGGGTGGAGTTGGTCAAATTGGATCAGATTATGTCTTGTTCAAAAGAATTCCTGCAATCATTATCATCATCTTTATTGCATGTGATCAATTTTTTATTTACCTCATTCTTTTGAAGGATGGAGCAATAACGATGTTTTTCTGCTTTTCTCTGGAGTTGTTTGATTCAGAATTTCTAGCCAAAAGGTCAATCTGTTTTTTACACCCTCTAAGTCATAGAGGAACTACATAATCTTGTAGCTTTCTATGTGTTATTGAAGGTCTGACATTCCTATGTGGCTGCTCTTGTTTTTGGTTCTGGTCGCAAAGTGTATTACCATGTGGTCTGCTCTTTCTATTTATCAACTGACTGAATTACCTAATCAAAGGTGCTTTCGTGGAGTCTCAACTCCAATTCATGTCTTGAAGGCTAGATCTTTTTGCTTGGTGTCACCATTGTAATGTAAATATTGCTCTTTTGTTTTTGAATTTTGTAAGCTCCTTGGGTTTTAGATAGGAGTTGAAAAGCAACGTACAGGAGCTATCTGTTTTTC
Source organism: Nicotiana knightiana (assembly GCA_005239525.1). Classification (NCBI taxonomy): domain Eukaryota; kingdom Viridiplantae; phylum Streptophyta; class Magnoliopsida; order Solanales; family Solanaceae; genus Nicotiana; species Nicotiana knightiana. The sequence continues at coordinate 19,284 of ML435326.1, read as the reverse complement.
TTTTTAACACAATTGCATCCTCTGGATGCTTGTCGAATGAAAATCGACTTTTAGCTGATAAAAAGAAAAGACTGAATTTCCTTTGACTCTTACTAGTTCTGAAATTCTTCTGGTCTACTCATTTATTGTTGGCAGGTCACCGTGCATGTGAAGGGTAAAACAGAATGTTATGAATGTCAGCCTAAACCAGCTCCAAAAACTTACCCCGTCTGTACAATCACAAGCACTCCATCAAAGGTACTGACGAGTGCTCAATCCTTTTCTTAAATCTTAATTTGAGCTGAGCCATGTAAATCTGTATGTAGTTAAATGTCATTCTGGTACTGATACATGATGAAAGAGCTATTTTGTCAGCATATTGCACATATTACAGTGAGATTATTGTTAGGTGCTTCTGTTTCTTCCCACTAATGTGGCACTTGGTCTCTATCAGCTACTTTTCTAAGATATTAGAGGCTTATATGGGTATTCATCACTATGCTACTTGCAGTGACTTGCCTTAAACATTTTGCTTTGACATTGTTTTCTGATTCCAGTTTGTTCACTGCATCGTATGGGCAAAAGACCTGCTATTTACAAAGCTTTTTGGAGACAAGAATCAAGAAAATGACCTTAATGTTCGTTCTACTGATGCTTCAAGCTCGTCAGAACATGCGGAAGATGTTTTCGAGCGTAGAGCTGATGAAGATATTGAGCAGTATGGGAGGAGAATATATGATCATGTTTTTGGTTACAACATTGAAGTAGCATTACGTAATGAAGAGACGTGGAAGAATCGTAACAGGCCTAGGCCTCTATACACCAAAGATGTATTGCCACCACAACCAATTGAACAGAATGGAAACAAGGATAAAACTTCAAAAACTTGTGACCCCTCTTCAGTGTCTGCAATGGCATATCTGGGCCTTAAAAATCCTCAGGATTTGTGGAGCCTAAGGGAAAATTCTGAAGTATTTCTCGAGGCATTAAAGCTCTTTTTCTTGAAAAGAGAGAAGGTTTTGATACCATCCCCATCTTCTGATTCTGTTCTCTTGTACATAGTTTAGATTTCTATTTCATTTAATCTATGTTGTAATTATTTCTGTCTTTACCACTGTCGCAGGAAATTGGCCAGTTGGGTTTTGATAAGGATGACCAGTTGGCTGTAGAGTTTGTGACTTCTGCTGCAAATATTCGTGCCGCTTCTTTTGGGATTCCATTACATAGCCTTTTTGAAGCTAAAGGTATTGCTGGCAATATCGTGCATGCTGTTGCAACGACAAATGCCATAATTGCAGGGCTGATTGTGCTTGAAGCAATGAAGGTGTTGCAAAATGATGTAAAAAGCTACAGGTAGGGCTGATTCCACTATTTACTGCGCTTTTCTTCACTTTGAAGCAGATAATTATTATTTTGGAGATCAACTAGAATGGCCAAGATATCAGATACTCCTGCCAGCTGTAACTGATCTCTACAGGCTTCTTTGAAGCTATTTCCACATGCTTCCAGTTCTCCTCTTTCCCACTTCCCACTTCCCATTGCAATTTTTTTTTGAAAATGAATTTTGGTCAAAATTGTTGAAGTGCAGATTTCATCATCTGATAAGGATCAAGTGAAAAACAACTGTAATCAGCTAACGATTAATCATTTGGGGCAGCAACAAATTCAGTGGTTATTATAAGTAGTAATTACGATTGTTGAAGAGAGTGACCACCTCATCTAAAAGTTTAAACTGCTAAGAGGGGATATTTTATTATCTAATTTAGGTCTGCAGCGTGTCTGCTCATGCGAGGGCCTGATGTTTCTGCTCGGCATGGAAATATTTTTGTTGATGGGTGGAGAGACTTGAACTTAGGACTTCTGCCTGTTCTTACCACGTGAAAGTGTGTGGCCTAATTTAATAGTTTTAAGCTGTTAAAAGAGGATCATTGTAAAAGTATCTCTGAAGGTCTGAAACCATCATTTTTACTACGTAAAAAATCATTGCTAATTTAATTCTGATTAACAAATTTATTATTCTTATCGGAATTCTATGCTTTGATCTCTTTGATGCAGAATTGATAGAAAAGTAAACAAATAAGGTAACTGATCTGCGGAATAGTTGTGGAGTTTTCTTTCTAAATTTAAAATGAATATAGGGATTTTCGAGAACACTATGCATAAAGTACTAGAAATTTAATTTAAGTACATGAATGCAATTTGTTGGGTGAAATGTTATTGATTATCAGCAGTGCCAATGTAGGGATGATTGTAGATGAGAGAATCTATAGTTTTAGAAAACCCCTAATTGAATTACTGAAGACAAATTATATAGTATCGGAACGTATTAGCCAAATAGAGCAAAGTGGATATAGAGGATTCATATAGTGGAGCCCTACTAATTAGGGATTGAGGATTAGTTAATTGATTGCATACTGATTATTCACTATAGAAAATAAAGAATATTTTAGTAGCTTTTAGCAAATAGTAGAAAGTCAAAATAAGGCATCCTACATCTTAAAGCATCGTGCAATGCATGTCATCCTGTTGTTCCGTGTAAAAAGTAAAAAGAATAGGAAAGCTGCCAGGACCTTGTAAAATCCAAGAAGGAAAACAATCAAAAGACTCGAGGAAAAAGTTTCAGGATGCTTTTATCTACCCTTTCTTTTATTTTTTGTTATTAGCTTACAATACGAGGACAAACTCCTATATGACCAAATCTATCAAGAACTCGGTGACGAGAACTTATGTTGTGTAGAAGTATGACGAATGGAACAATGACCATGTCTTTTTGTTAGGTACTGTTTATAATATCATGTGCACTCCCTTGCAGGATGACTTATTGCCTTGAGCATTCCTCAAGAAAGATGCTTCTCATGCCAGTGGAGCCCTTTGAGCCAAACAAGTCTTGTTATGTTTGTTCTGAGGTATGATCTACTGTAAAGTATAATAGATTGTCTTTCCGCCTGTCCTACTTTACGAAATTTTGTTTCAGCTACTAATTTCTTATTTGATGCAAATATATGAGCAGACACCTCTAACACTTGAGATCAATACTCATCGTTCGAAGTTGAGGGATTTTGTTGAGAAGGTTGTTAAAGCAAAACTTGGAATGAGCCTCCCATTGATCATGCATGGGGTGGCACTTCTTTATGAGGTGGGTGATGATCTCGAGGAAGATGAGGTTGCCAATTATGCAGCAAACCTTGACAAGGTATGGTATTGTCATGTCTGTATATGTATATGAAGAAGCTCTATAGTTATCGGCTGATAAGTTACATGTCTCGGTGATTATAACACCCTTAGGTGCTGTCTGAGCTTCCCTCTCCGGTTACTGGTGGCACAATTCTCACAGTTGAGGATCTTCAGCAAGAGCTGAAATGTAACATCAATATTAAGCACAGGTCCTCCTTGTTCTCACTATCATCGGGATTTACCTTTACATGGAATTTTACTTTAATGTTATTTGGTATTTAGCAATAGAGAGTTAGCTGATGATATTTCAGAAGTTAAGCTGTTGGTGGAACTTGACATGATAGTTCATTCAAGTTTAATGATTCTTCATTCTTTTTCCTTTTGATTCATTCATATCTTACATCACAACCTTAATTGCATGCTCCCTTGAATCCGTTTTAGTGCTTATTCATTGTACTGCTTGACTTGTAATTTTCTAATTCTGCCGGATTAAGATTATGGTTTGGATTGATGCATAGAAAGAAAGAAATAAAGAAGAAGAGCAAGTTGGTGTTGTTAAATGAATCATGCTTATTAAACCTGCCCTGGACTAGCCTTTGGAATATGATACAGTTGGGCAAACTTGATATAGTCTTTATTCGATCTTTTGTTTAATTGTTGAAGAGCTGCTCTTGGCTTGTGGGGGACTGATTACTTTTTGGTTCAAGTGCGTAGCAAGAGAACTCTCAAAATCTCAGAGTGTTCTCCTGAAAATTTTCTAATCTTATAGCTGTAATGTGTGTTTGTCTATTACTTTTGTTCTCTCGCTATAGCTCGGAGTCAAGGTAACCACTCCCTTCTCAAAAATTAACCACCTCACTTCCTTTTTGAGTTGTTTCAGTATGTACCTAAAACTGTCTTTGCACTTTTATGTTCTGGGGTCCACTTTTGTATTAACAAAGGTTCTTCGAAAAATATGATTGGCCCAAATATTCAAATAGGACGTTGATACTGTAAGTCTCTTTTTGTAGACTTCCTTGTAAATGGGCATCACCAATATTTTGTTAACGAATCGTCTTATCTAATTGAATAAAATTAAGGCAGATTAAACTAAGAATTAAAATGGGAAAGAAGTTAGATTTTCTATTGAGATACTCTCGAATGACCTCTTCAGGATCCCTAGGGTCAGGTTGACCATTCTGTAATGGATCTTGGACACTTAAAATTCATTTTCTTAAAATGAAATACGTGCACGTGCCACTAGCCACTGGATTATGATCGACTCCTCCACTATGAGCTTCACATATTAGAAAGGAAGCTGGAGTCTCCATCTTGGCTAAGTGTTGATTGATATGTTTGTAGCTGATTTAAAGAGTTGTTTGTGTTCTTGGTTTTCCCTGTCTAGAGATTTCCCGTTATTGCCATGAAGAATATAACTCTTCCTGACATAAGGAAATGGAAATCCAGACAATCAGAATCTATCGGCAATGACTACTTCAATTAGATATTCTCATGCTGCATAATGGCGTAGTCTCTGCCGGGCTTGGTTCGAGACATTATATGTACACATAGACTAGATGTTTCTTCACCAACTTGTGCTATGACTATTGTTCCAAGTCGTGTGGTTGTCTGTTGTTTTGATGTAATTGTTATATTTTATTGTTATATTTTCTTCTTTGATGTTTTTCCCCTTTCTTTTGCTTTTGAAGCTCACCGAATCCATAGTGTGGGACTTGAAGCATTAAATTTTTTTGTGTGCCGGCTGGTTTGATCCATTTCCTTTTTGTATTCCTTTTGGAGAACTTGTCTTAGTGTATTTGGGAGTGCATTGCTAATTTGAGGGCATTCTGTATATAAGCACTTGCTTATGCTGTTTATTTTGTCCATTGACCTCAATCCTGAAGATTATTTACTTTTTCTTTTCTTCTTGCTCTGCAGCCTCAAACTAATTTGAACTGTTATATGATTTTGTATTTGCAGAGAAGAGTTTGATGAGGAGAAAGAACCTGATGAAATGGTTCTTTCAGGATGGACACCAGCTCTTGCAACAGAAAAGAAAACCAAAACATCTGACAATGGCCCTAGCTCATCCAATGCATCTCAGACAGTTCAGCTGGAGCCGGAGGATGATGATGAATTAGAAATTATTGTCAAAGACCCTGAAATTCTTTCTGCTGGGAATAAAAGAAAGTTGTCTGACATTTCAGTTGCTGCCGATTCAGAGGTATCCCGTGTCACTGGTGAAATGCAAACTAAAAGCCATGCAGAAGCGGATGATATTCACACTGATACTGCCATGCTTGATGGAAATTCAGACATCAGCAAGAAAAAGAGGGTGCAACAATAATTTCCATGATCTTAATTCTAGCCGTGCTTCTAACTTTGTACGATATAGGGAAACAGTGATTCTTTTTGCCACATCCTAACTTATGAGTTGTTGATCTTTAGGTGCAAACTTCATGAAGTTTTGATACTGGCATGATGCCCCCAGTTAACTCCATTTCTAATGTTGTCATTTGGAGCAGTCTTGATTCTGACTTAACAGATATGACCGTCTAAGAATGCAATTCTCACTATTTTACCAGGCACTTTCAAATCGGGTCATTTACTAGCGTGTCTCCTGTGTTTAGTTATTATCACGACTGTAATTCCTTTTTTCTTTTTGGTTCATGTATCCATCGGCTAGTAAATACCATTTTTAAGTCGTCGTAAAAGGGTAGGATAGGAAACTCCATTTGATGGCCTTAAGACAGATACAATTCATCAGAAGCTTGACATGGATTAATTGCAAATTTTGTTCGTTATGTAAGCACTCTGCAACATACCTTAAGCACAGAAGGTACTGGTTTGACCTTGAATAGCAAACTGAAAAGGTATGAGAACTTTTCAAGCGACAGAAAAAATTGTATTTGAAATGATGATCTAGCAAAATGTGACTCAAATTGCTCAAGAACCAGTCAGCGCATATAGTTACATTCAATGAGCATTAACCCCATCTAGACTGAGAAAAAAACACAACAGTAAGGGTGTAAGAGAAACTATGAAGTAAATAATACTACTATACAATAGTACATTATTATTCAGTTCACAAACTTTTTTCCATCTACACATCCAGCATTTCATGTTCGGAATGCAAAACAACCAAAAACATGTCCGCCAGCTATTGTGACTCATTCAGAGAAGTCGCAGTAAAAGAGCTGGCTCCAACTATTTATACATATATATTTCAGCTGAGATACACCAATTGAGATTTTTCTATTATAATCTCTGTCAAAGTGATTGTGGCATTCATCGCCCGTTAAGTTCAGCAAATTGAGCAAACATTGCAGTTCCTGAGTGATCGTCAATTGTTTGAAGTTCAGCAGGATTTCTTGTCTGCTCGGGTGAAGAAATTGGTCGGTTATCAGGAGTGGAAGGTGCAGAGGCCGGGGCAGTAGGGGCAACTATTGCAGGAGAGGCTGGAGCAGCAGATGTTTTATTTTCATCCTCAGCTTTTCCTTGTAATGAGGCTTCTTGCAGCTGCAAAGCATATTCCAAGTTCCACAGCACATCACCCATGCTTGGCCTATCAGCACCACATTCTGCCAAACACTTTTCTGCTGCTTCAGCAAATTTCTTCATTGACTCTGGATTAATTTGTCCTACAAGATTAGGATCAACAATCTTGTCCAACAATCCTTTTCTCTTCCATTGCAATGCCCATTCAGCCAAATTCACTTGCTCTCTTGGAAGTGCTGGATTAATTGCAGGACGAGCGCATAAGGCTTCTAGAAGTACTACCCCGAACGAGTACACATCTGACTTGTCTGTTAGTTGCTGCTTGCGGAAGTACTCAGGATCAAGGTACCCGAAACTTCCCTTCACAGCTGTGCTTACGTGACTCTCTGTGGAAAGGCAATCCTTTGATAGCCCAAAATCAGCCATCTTCGCGACTAAGTTCTCATCGAGAAGAATGTTGGTGGTTTTGACATCTCTGTGAATGATCGCTGTAGATGCACCCGTGTGGAGGTAATGAAGCCCACGAGCGGAGCCAATGCAAATTTCTAGCCTTTGCTTCCAGGACAAAGGTGGTAAGTTCTTTCCATATAAATGATCTCTGAATGGACCATTTTGCATGAACTCATAAACCAATATCATCTCCGAGTTTTCATCACAATAACCAATCAACGACACCAGATGGCGATGTCTGAGCTTGGACAACATCTGAATCTCGGTCTGAAACTCATTGATGCCTTGTTCAGATTGTGGATTGCCTCTCTTAACAGCAACTTTGGTACCATCGTCAATTTCTCCATAATACACATTTCCAAAGCCACCAACGCCAATTATGGCATTCGAATCCCAATTGTTGGTAGCGTCTGACAATTCAGCAAAAGAGAAATACCGTCCTAATCCCATTGTTGAAGAGAAAAATTGGCTCTTGCGCGACAATGAAGCCTTGCTTGCCATAAAACTTGTATCTCCAGCGTGTAGCGGAAGCAACCAAGAGGAGAAACTATTCCTCTTTTGCCAATCTTGAGGCCTTTTTTGCCACTTAAAAACAATAGCACCTAATCCTACAAAGGCTCCAAACATCATTGCAAAACCAACATAAGCCACTGTTTTGCTTGGTCCACTACTCTTCTTACCATCAACACCATATTCTCCATCAAAACTACCCAAAGAATTATTCATCCTAAAAACCTCAAGACCATTCAAGATCGCGTTCCTGAATCCTTGGACATCATTCACTGGAGAAACCTTTACACTGAGCGGATTGGATGATGAAGAGGAATCTACCACAAAATCTTTGTAAAAAGCTGTAGACAGATGATTATTAGTCAAAGATGACAAGTCTAGCCCGGAAATTGCCATCTTATCATTAATGTACACATTGAAATACAGCTCATTGAGCGCTTTGCTTATGATATCGCAGAAATGAAGGCGAATGAGGTATGTATACGCGGTATCAATGTCCATCGTCCATGATATGTTGAAATTGGGAATAGTAGTTTCTGAGGCTGCCATTTTTACTGCAGTACTGTAAACTGTAGGAGGAGCAATCAAAGGCGAACCTCCCGGTGTAGGATATTGAATAGCAGATGGTTGAACAGAAAGAACCTGTCCAGTGGCATTATTACGGAACGGTGAATCAGGTAACCAATTTCTCCCTAAAGTATCATTTGTAGCATCAAGAAATGAACCTCCCATATTAAGCCTATAGGTAGTTTCAAAATTACTATTTGAGAGATCAAATTTTTGCGAAACGGGGAAAAGAAGAGGGACAGAGTAGTCAAGTACTTGGCTTGGAGCAGTAACAAACTCAATTGCATTGATAAATGCAATGGACCCTTCAGAAGGCTGAAATTTAATAGCGTAACGTTCTATTGTGACATTTACAAGAAACTCTTTCATAATTGCTTCGTTTTTTTCCATTTGAAAGTCGCGGAGAAGGACTAATTTATCTGTTGAAACAGAGAATTTAGCAGTTTGGAGATTAAATTCGTTATTTTGTAAAGGGAAAAAGTGAAGACGGATCCAATGCAGTCCTGGATTTGTCACGTGAAATGTGTACGTAGCTTCAATATTGAAAATCTTGGCGTTGAGGTATATAGGTGAGGGTACATTGTTATTGTTGTCTGGTGCAGAAGCCTGAATGTCACGTCCGCTGTAGGCTAAATATTTAGCTGTATTTTGATCTGGTTGAAACGCGTGATTTCCTGAAAGAGTAGTAGGGGAAGTGGATCCACAATCAACAAGGTAATTATCTGATGGGGTAAATGCTGGAAAAGATTTTGCAGATGCAGTATCTGATTGTGCTGAAACGGGCATTATTATAGTCGAGGGGCTAAGAATAATGAGGCAAATAAACGCCACGAGGATATTGGCCATGATTGACGACGATAAGAATGAGATAAAATGTGGTGGAGGTGGTGATCCTCTAGGCATTTTTTTCATCTCCAGCCCCTCTTGTGAGGATTTGGGGATGAAATTTGTGAAAATTTGTCTAATACTATGAATGGAGGGATATGAAAGAGAGAAAAGGAAAGAGAGGAAATGGTGGAAATGAAGAATGAGAGATTTGAATTCAGTCTATTTTTGCCAATATTATCGCCATTGTTGTAGGGTGTGGGAGATTTTTGGTTTGGTTTCGAATTTCTGTTAGCGTTGGCGCCCTTAGTTTCTTTAGCTTTACAATGTTTTAGTGGTTGATATGGTTAATCTACCGGTATTTTCTCCCTGCTCTTCCTTAGTGTATAAAGAAGTTACAACTCTCTGTTCACAAATTCCTGGGAGAAATTAAAAAATAGTCAGATTTACAAGTGGTCATTCAAAAATAAGTCACAATTTCAAAAGTAATCGAAATTTAGCCACTTTTCATGTAAAGATAAATCTAAACGAAAACACTGTTCAAAATCCGGAAAATACTCCATCATAATATACTGGAACTCCAGTATAATATACTGGAGAATATTATACTAGAGAGTTCCAGTATAATATACCGGTCCAGCTGTTTAACCAAAGAATTAGATCCTTTGACCAAGCCAGGAAATAATAATAAATAAAAAGAAGTAAATAGACAATAATATGATGCATAGAAAAGTAAAATGTATTATATTGTATTCGTAGTTCAGATGCCCTTACAAGTTATATTTTATTCCCTTATATAGGGAATTTCTTAACACAACGTCTACCTCTTACAATGATCGCTCATTAATGACTAATTATTACATTAATGGGACGTTACATAGAATGGCCGTAATTGTTTCATGAAGGTTGTGTAACGCGTGAGTCATTAATTGAGGGTCTCTGAATCTGCCCGTAGCTTTGTCCGGATTCATTCTGACCGTGTCTCTTCCTTGTCTCAATCAGGTTGAGTTTCTCGTAGCTGATTACTCCGTAGGTTTATTGAGTCGTGTCTCTTTGCTTCGCACCTCTTTATAGAATCATGTCCAGCTGTCATGTTTTCCTTGGTCCACGTAGCCGGCTGAGTCATCAAGAATTATCATACGTGTGAAACTCTTTTTTTACCGATACAGATAGTCCCCCCCCCCACTTACCATTTATTTATCGATTAATATTTGGTAAGTGGATACGCATTTATGGCAGGAATATTTTGCCGATGTTTCACCTCGAAACATTGTATCCTTCTCTGAACATAGGCGTCACTTGTCCTTCCATCTAATGCTCAAGCCACGTGTTCCCTCCGGATTGGTTCTGCAGTTACTCAACGCCTTTTAGGGCTTTTTGCAGCTGCATCAGTCACGAAGTGACACCTTCAATTATGACTTTCTCATCATTGTTTTTTCCCATGTTTGACGGTTGTCTTCAAGTATAAATACCTCTTTTCTTTTCTTAACTTTCACGAAACACTTCTAACTTGTCTTCTTTATTTGTAAAGAGTTTTTTTTTCTTGTCTTCGTAAATATGTGTTCATCGAACCAACCTAAAAGAGTGATAAATGTGGATGATTTACCCCTTCTTCTGCTCCGATGCGGAGCAGGAGAGGTGGTAGAATGAGGAGTTTAGGCTCTACTCCTTTAAGAGGTTCTTCTTCTTCCTAGATTACTTCCCATCCTTCTGCTAAGTCTTTAGTTTCTCCAAGAGCTAGGGCTTCTAGATCTTCGTCTAGTAGATGAAATCATTCCTGCTGAGTTTACCTTCACTAGGGATAGTTAGGTCCTTGTTGATTAGTCGTTATCCCTTGATAGTGCTGATAGGTACCCTACCCTTATTACTGAAGGTTTAGTTCCCCTTGTTCGCAAGGAATGCTCTTGGAAGTTTGATTTTCCTATCATCGTTCCAAATGAGAACCAAAGAATAACGTCTTACAAGACAGGGTATTCTTACGTTTATACCTACCCTTTTACTTTAGGGTTTAAACCTCCTATTGATCCAGTCATCATTGAATTCTGTCGTTTCTTCAAAATTTGCGTAGGACAAGTTGGTCCTCTTGTGTGGCGGGTTGTTGCGTGTCTAAGATGTTTAGCTACTTTAGCCTCGGTTCCTTTTACCTTTAATCATCTCATTCATCTTTATTCTCATGCCTTATTTCGTCAAGGGATTTTTACTCTGGCTGTCAGGAGTAAAAGAGTGCTGGTAACCCCTGAAGACAATAAGAATAGAGGTTGGTGCCTTCGGTACGTTGTTGTGCCACCTGCTGGTTTAGTAGGTGAATAAAATCTTCCCTTCCACGAGAAGTGGAATCGTGCACGTGAGTACATTTTAGCTCACATTCGTTATTCTTCCTTTTTGCTTTAAGTGTTTTATTAACACCGTAGCTGTTTTTTTTTCTTCTTTCAGCAATCATGGGTACTGTTGAGAATGTCTCAGGTATCCATGGTTGGGTAGAAAATTTGTTGCCGATTGCTCCATTAGAAGAAAGGTCTTGGAACTACTTCTCCGGGAAGTACGTTTGGAAAGTGAAAACTCACGGTAAGTGAAGCTTTTGTTTTCGTTTCTTTCCTTGCTCGAATCTCTTTCTCATTTTAACCCTTTATTTTTGATAGGGTTTCCTATCCGTGGAATGTCTGTTGTGTATGTTTCCAAAATGTCCCTGGCTCAAGCCCAGGAAATTATTGCTGGTTCTTCTTCTTCGAAGAGGAAGGTTGGTGGGTCTAAGACCTTAGAAGAAGAATAAGAAGAGGAGGACACCTTTGTGCACAAGTCACGTAGAAGGAAGGTGATTTTAGACGATGAGTCTACACCCGTGGCAGTGTCTTTCGTGCCTGATGTTAGACCTTCTTCCTCCGAGGATGCTTCTCTCTCTCCTGCGCATGATTCTGTGGATCATTTGTTTCGTGAAGGCTTCGACCCTGATGTTAATGAAGCTCCCTTGGCCGTTCTTCCTCCTTCTTTTAGAGAAGTTCCTTCATTTTCTCCTATTACCTCCTTCGCTCCCTTGGCTATTACTGCTCCCGTTACTACTTTGCCCCTGGCTTTCTCAGCTCCCTAGATTTTCGTGCCCGTGGCTTCTACGTATCTGCCTGCTTCCGTGCCTTCTGTCAGAGAAGTAGGGTCTTCCAACAGGGAGATACAACAAGTTCTAATAGAGGTTCAAGCTGGTGGGAGTCTTTTTAAGAAATCTGGTCAGCGTGAGGTGTGGCTGAAGCCCTTGATAGGCCCAACAGAGAGGACCAAACTGGATAGCCACAGTTCTCTTACCTGGGCTAATGAGTTCGCGCATACATCTTTGAAGTCAAAGTATATTCTTTTGCATTTCATGCTCGTACATGTAATTCTCGTATTTAACTGATTTCCTTTTTGTAGATCAATATTATAGGCATGGAGCTCATGAAGAGGGTTTCTCACACGGAGCAAGAAATAAAAGAGTGGCGTGCTGAAGTTGATAACTGGAAGGGGAAATATGAATGCTTAAGGCTCGACATGGAGGCCTTAGAGGAAGAAAAATGTACCTTGGAGCGGTAGCGGAGTTGACAGTGGAGAAGGCTTATACTAACCATGCGGACAAAGATAAGAGCATTCTTGAGTCTTCATTTGCCGAGCAGTTGTCCCGTGCCTCAGAAGAAGCTAGGAGTTTAAAAGCCTTGCTGGAGCAGAAAGAAGAGTATTCAGGCGAGCTTGTGGAGTCTCTGACCCAGACCCAAGAGGATCTTCGCAATGCCTTGGACAAAATTCAATTCTTGGAGAGGTCTGTTGCACCTTTAAGGGTCGCCAAAGATGCTATTGAGGCTGAGAGGGACGGGCTGAGAGCTGAGATTATGATATGGGAGAATGATTACCAAGCTCTTGAGGAGGCGACAATTGTCGATGTCAGTTGGGCATATATGAATTCTCGCCTTGACACATTGACGGAAATGAGTCAAGAGGGTTTCGACCTTAACGCTGAAATAGCTAAAATCAAAGAAGTCACGGAGAAATCTCAACAAGGTCAGAATCTCTCTTCACCCGAAGGTGAGGCTCCTGCTGCTCAAGTCCCCTCGTCTCCAACTGCTCCTGCTTCCTTTTCCGACGAAGAAGTTGATCCCCCTTCTAAAGACAATTAAGATGTTGGTTCCCGTTCTTTTTTTATTTGAATGGTGGCTACCCCCAGCTCCATCGGGGGGTAAGTTTGGATCTTTTAAAGTCCCCAACTGACAACTTAGGGGCACCTTAATGTAAATACAATATATATGGCTAAGTGTAAATTTAATGCTTAGTTTCTACTTAGCCGTTTTATCATATCAATGCAAAATATGACTTTTGTTACTGAGTCTCTATTCTACTCTTTAAGTCTTTTGCATGCTTAATTTTTTGAGGTTTTAGTTTTACCTCTTAGTTTTGCATATAGAATGCTTTAGATTACTCGTACCTTTTCGTAATAGGCACGGTATCATATAAAATGTGTGCCTTTTTGTAGTAGGCAAAATTTGTAAAAGAGGCCCCTTTTTGATCGACACTTAATGAAGAAGACGTCTCAACTTCATAATGGTGTGATAATGAAATAGAGTGATAGGAATTTTTCGCATGTTTAAGAATGTTTCTGAGGAAAGTTTTTTGTTTGAACTTCCACAACATTTTACATGTGTTCGATTATTGTCTAAAACTCATGTTGCAACTGTTTTCTTTTAACAGATTTGATGTACTCTTGTATTTCGTAACTGTTTTTCGTATGTAACAGTTTTTTCGAGTTAATACAAGAGAACAATTATTTTTCGTTTGTAACAGTTTTCAATGGTCACGAGGAAATGCTTTTTCATCCGTAACTGTTTTATTTGATAACAGTTTTACATGTGAGTACAAAGATTTCATAACTGTTTTTAGTTACAACAGTTTTTGAATGAGTACAATGATGATGATCTTTTACCCATAATTGTTTTTGGTTACAACGGTTTTCTTTTGAATAAGTACAAATATGTGCATTTCTTTCTCGTAGCTAATATTTTGCCTTTCAACCTGAACATGTTCGAAGGTTTTTTGGATTAAGCTTTGTATTTGAGTGTTCAAATTTGTATTTGAGTCTTCGACTCTTTCGATTCTGCTCGTATCACTTGACTTGTTGGGTAGATTGATCTTTAGGCTCGAGTTTTGACTTTTTGATAGTCTTCTTTGCTTCGTCTTAGACTTCCATACTGTATAGTCCCCCAAGTGTTTAATCTTTGAAGAATGAAATCTCGAACACTTGACTATTCCTTCCTTGTGGTCCTTTTACTGAAAAGGAAAAACATGCGGGACTCGAAGGTATATAGTTTTTAGATGATGACTGCTTAATCCTTTAAAATGTCCATAAAAAAATGTAACCCTAGACCGGGAATTCAGTTACTTCCTCGCGTCTTTGCAGGTCTAATATCATCATCTGGTGATGGGTTAGATTTATGCCTATCATCTAAAATGGTTAGTAAAATTTTAAATGTTCAAAATAAAATCGAATATGTGATACCTGACCGGAGGTATCAACTTCTTTTCCTTAGAAGTAGTACTTCTTCAAGTGGATGGCATTCCAACTTGTTGGTAGGATTCTACCGTCCATAGCTTCCATATCGTAGCGCCCTTCCAAACTATGCCTCAGACTTTGTAGATTCCTTCCCAGTTTGGACTTAGCTTTCCTGCGCCTGCTTCTTTCGTTGATTGAAGACTTTTTTGAGGACGAAGTCCCCAATCTTGAAGTACCTGAGATGAGCTTTACGGTTGTAATAACGCTCTATGATTTGTTTTTGAGATGTCATCCGTATTAGTGTTGCTTCTCTCTGTGGTTCGAGCAGGTCCAGATTGGTCCTCAATTTGTCGTCGTTTGCTTCCTCCGTGGCTGTTGTAAACCTTATGCTTGGTTCACCAATCTCCACAGGTATTAAGGCTTCTGAGCCATAGACAAGTGTGAACGGAGTTTCTCCCGTGGCTGTTTTTGAAGTTGTTCTGTATGCCCATAGTATCGCTGGTAACTCATCATGCCAGTTTCCTTTGGCTTTATCTAACCGCTTCTTTAGATTGTTGATGATGACTTTATTCGTTGACTCGTCTTGACCATTAGCCACAGGGTGGTATGGCGTTGAAGTGATACGTTTGATTTGCCAGCCTTCGAAGAATTCTGTGATTTGCGAGCCTATGAATTGTGGGCCATTATCACACACGATCTCCTTTGGTATCCCAAAGCAGCTTATTATGTTTCGCTATAAGAAGCTTTTAACTTCCTTTTCTCACACATGTTTGAACGCTTCTGCCTCTACCCATTTTGTAAAATAGTCGGTTAGCACGAGCAAAGACCGTACCTGTCCTTTAGCTGTGGGAAGAGGTCCCACTATGTTCATACCCCATTTCATGAAGGGCCATGAGGATATTATTGGATGAAATAATTCCGTTGGTCGATACATGTTATTGGCAAACCTTTGGCATCTGTCGCATTTGGATACGAAGTTCTCGGCCTCTTCTTCCATCTTAAGCCAATAATACCCAGCTCTGATTAGGGTTTTTACCAAGGATCTCGCCCCTGAGTGATTTCCACAGTGTCCTTCGTGGACTTCTTTCATCACGAACTCCGTTTGGTTAGGTCCGAGGCATTTTGCTAGGGTCCTCATAACATCTTGCGATATAATGAGTTGCGAATGAGGCAGTACCGTGCAGCTTTGCGGCGAAGTGCTTGAGTTATTTTCTTGTCTTCAGGTATGGTGCCATTCTGCAAAAAAATTAAGATTTTGTTTCTCCAATCCCAGGTTAAATTGTTGAAAGTTACCTCATTTCTGTCCTGGTCGATCGCTGAATGGAATAGATGAACGGCAATTGCATTGTCTTTGTTTGTTACTTCCGTGACTACTGCGAGGTTAGCTAATGCATTTGCTTCTACATTTTCCTCTCTAGGTATTTGTATTACCTTCCATGTTTTGAATTGTCTCACAAGCTCTCGTGCCTTTTCCAGATATTGTTGCATCCGAGTCTCTCGAGCGATGTAAGTCCCCTGCATCTAATTTACTACCAGTTGGGAGTCGCTTTTGATTACGATTTGCTCGATTGAAAGTTCTTGTGCGAGTTCTAGTCCTGCAATGACAGATTCGTACTCTGCTTCATTGTTAGTTATATGATAACATNTTTCCACTTCAGGGACAATGTTATTACTAAAGCCAGCGACAAAATCAGCTAAGATCTGAGACTTGATTGCGGTCCTAGGCTGATATATTATTTCATGCTCACTTAATTCTATGGCCACTTGGCTAACCTTCCTGACAATTCTTGTTTATGCGGAATATTTCTTAAAGGATATGAAGTCACAACGGTGATTGGGTGACATTGAAAGTATGGCCTTAATTTTCTAGATGCCATGATTAGAGCTAAGGCTAACTTTTCTAGATGTGGATATCTAGTTTCAGCATCTAGTAATGTCTTGCTTACATAATAAATAGGAGATTGTCTACCTTTATCCTCCCTTACCAATACTGCACTTACAACAATTTCCGAGACGGCAAGGTAGACGTACAACCTCTCCCCCTCCTTTGGCTTTGACAACAACAAAGGTTTTGATATATAAGCATTTAGGTCTTTGAGAGCCTGTCGACATTCTCCAGTCCATTCGAACCGTTTTGCTTTTTGAGAACTGCAAAGAATTTAAAACTTTTCTCGGAAGATTTGGAAATAAATCTTCCTAAGGCTGCAATTCTTCGTGTTAGTCTTTGAACTTCTTTTTTGTTTATAAGTACATCAGGTATTTCTTCTATAGCTTTAATTTGATCAGGATTTACCTTTATTCCCCTGTTTGATACAAGGAAACCCAAGAATTTACCTGATTCTACGCCAAAAGCGCATTTTTCTAGATTCAGCTTCATATTATACCTGCGTAAAATGTCAAAGGTAATAGAGAGGTGCTGGAAATGGTCTTCCATCCGTGTTGATTTTAACAACATGTCATCGATGTAAACTTCCATCGTTTTTCCCAGATGTTCCTGGAACATCTTGGTCACTAGCCTTTGATAGGCGGCTCTAGCATTTTTTAAGCCAAAAGGCATGACTTTATAACAATAAGCCCCCTTGCTTGTAATAAAGGAGGTTTTTTTCTCGTCCGAGAGATCCATTTTAATCTGATTATAACCAGAATACACATCTAGAAAGCTTAACAATTCATGACCGGCGGTGGCATCAATTATTTGATCTATATGTGGTAATGAGAACGAATCTTTGGGGCATGCTTTATTTAAATCAGTATAATCTACGCATACTCTCCATTTGCCATTCTTTTTAGGTACTACCACAGTGTTAGCTAGCCAGTTAGGGTGCGTTACCTCCCGTATCGAACCAATTTTCAAGAGTTTCTGTACCTCTTCGTCAATCACTTGGTTCTTGAATGGTCCTTGATTTCTTTTCTTCTGCTTAGCAGGTACGAAGGATGGATCTTCATTTAGTTTATGAGTCATCACTTCTGGTGGGACACCTTTCATATCTGAGTGGGACCATGCAAAGCAATCTACGTTAGTCTTTAAATAATCAATTAACTTACCTCTTCGAACGGGGCTCAGCCTCGTGCCTACATACACTTTCTGTTCAGGTTTTTGTTCAAACAATGGAACAGCTTCGAGCTCTTACGCAGTTGTTTTGATGTGCTCCTCTTCCTCCGATTCATGAATGACGTCCGGTCTGGAATCTACATCAGTGTGGTCCAGTTTATCTTCCGTGGTGACTTGATTCACCTTTTCGTGAATATCTTCTTCCGTATCTGTTTGAACACTTACTTCTTTCGTACCTGTTTGGTCAATGGATTTTTCCGTACCTGTTTGGCCGGTAACATCTGCCTGGGAGATTTCCATATCTTCCAATTCTTCCGTCTCTACTTTTTTGTTATAATGCACCACATAATTTATATTTCTAGAGATTTGTTGATCTCCTCTAATCTGTCTGATTCCCCATTTTGAAGGGAATTTTATTACCTGAGGCAAGGTAGATGGTACTGCTTTCATGTCGTGGATCCAGGGCCTTCCCATGATTACGTTATAAGCCATGTCAGTATCAACGACTTGGAATTTGGTGTTTTTGATTTCTCCATCGGCATAAGTGCTAAGTTCGATTTCTCCTTTGATTATCACTGTAGAGTTGTCAAACACTGATATGGCTCGTGCCTTTGGGATCATCTGATTTCCCATGAGCATTTCTTCCACGACTCTTAGAAATATAATGTTGACTGAACTACCTGGATCACTCAACACTCTTTTAATGTTAGTGTCATTAATGAGTAAGGATATTACCAGAGCATCGTTGTGGGGGAGCATTAGTCCGCCGAAATCTGCATCATCAAAGGTTATATCATCTACGTCCGGATTTTCTCGAACCCGCTTTCCGTGTGTAACTGTGACCTTCGAGGCTAATTTGCAAACTATTCCGTTTACTTCCTCTCCTCCATGTATCACGTTGACGGTTCTTTTTGGAGATGGAGCCTTCGGGGGCTCCTTCCTGTTCTTCATGTATGCCTGTTTACCTTTATCACTAAACAATTCTGTTAAATAGCCTTGTTTCAATAATTGTTTTATTTTACCTTGTACAAACCTGCAATCTGCAGTTTTATGTCCATGATCATTATGGAATTCACACCAGAAATCTGGATTCCTTTTAGTTGGGTTTGACCGCATTTCTTTGGGCCATCGAACCTTATCACCCATATTTCTTAATATTGAAACAAGTTCAGGGGTAATTACATTAAAGGTGTGATCCCTAATTCGTACATTACCNCATAAGTGCTAAGTTCGATTTCTCCTTTGGTTATCACTGTAGAGTTGTCAAACCCTGATATGGCTCGTGCCTTTGGGATCATCTGATTTCCCAAGATAATTTCTTCCACGACTCTTAGCAAGATATTGTTGACTGAACTACCTGGATCAATCAACACTCTTTTAATGTTAGTGTCATGAATGAGTAAGGATATTACCAGAGCATCGTTGTGGGGGAGCATTAGTCCGCTGAAATCTGCATCATCAAAGGTTATATCATCTACGTCCGAATTTTCTCGAACCCGCTTTCCGTGTGTAACTGTGACCTTCGAGGCTAATTTGCAAACTATTCCGTTTAATTCCTCTCTTCCATGTGTCACGTTGACGGTTCTTTTTGTAGATGGACGCTTCGGGGGCTCCTGCATGTTCTTCATGTATGCCTGTTGATGAGTGGCTAGAATTCGTGATTTTAAGCATTATATACCTCGCGTTTTATGAGATTTAATGATAAAATACACGTCGTATGTGCCTAATAGGGTTTATTTTATGTGTA
>ML435318.1:0-34369 GCA_005239525.1 Nicotiana knightiana | reverse complement strand
GTGCTCTATGTGTCCCCAATTCCCATTGTCCCTGAGTGAAATCTATGTTTGAATGTGCTAAACTTGTGCGAGTTGTTTACTGTTTTTCCAAAGATGTTTACATTATATTCAGGTTTTTTCATTACTGATCAAAACCTTTTCAGAAAACTTCTTTATTTATTGAATTAATCAGTGATGGTTTGTGTCAAAACCTTTTCAACTCTATCTCCTGCACTTCACTTGATTCCTAGACCTTTAAGTTCTGCCCCCTCAGTGTGAGCACTGCTTTGGGACCTTGCATTCCCTCTGAAATCTGAAACACTGAGGCTGGTATTTCCATATTGCACATGTTTAACTCCTGGTTACTAAGTCTGGGTGTGAGCACTGCCCGGGAGCCCTTGAGGTCCTTAGGGAACTTTGACACACCCGGACTGTGAAAAGGCTATGAATACCATATGGCAATGAGGTTTAGAGGATTTGGGCCTAACTGAAGGATCCCTATAGAATAACTTCTTATTTTTCACTTCTGGTTGTGTAATTCATAATCCTTGGCCTGTAATAATTTGTAAATAATTCTGAGGCTAGCTAGTGAAACGGGAGGGGTAACTATGCATGTGTAGCTATTACAAGGGTAGAGACCATACTTAGGTTTTTATTCCCTATCTGTGCAATAGAGATCCTGTGTAGGTTCATGTGTCCATGCATTAGATATTATGCTACTTAGGATTTATGTGTATTGTATTCAATATCTCATCTACGCTTAGAAATCCTGCCTATAGGATAAATAATAACAATAAAATAAACTGATATTACGTAATTATGTCCATGTAAACATGTTCTGAAACTTCATTTGAAGTCCTGTCCTAGGATAAATAAACTGCAATCATGTCTCACCACGCCTGCACACTTAGAGATCCTGTTTCTAGGTAAGAAACATTAACAGGTTGTACTCTTGCTATTCCTGAAACGGTGCATAATTTTGTGATTTTATGTGCATTTAGAAATCCTGTTTAGGTTACTATTCATCATGCTGCATTAGACACCATGCTATAGGATCGTATTCATTTAATTGCACTTAGTCTAAATACAGATATCTAAAACAGTCCCCTCTTCTAAACAACTGGTAATTAGTCCTTGCACATCTTCAATACCTAGAATTGCATGGTATTAGCTATAAACAATCTGAATAACTGTTGCATGTTATCTTACACCTAGGCAAGCCTTAGGTAATCAACTTAAAAAATAAAACCAGAATTGTTCTTTGTGATTAGTGTTCAACTGTCACCATGCTTAAAACCGGTAGGCAAGCCTGATTAAGACTTCCTCTCTGAGTTATGCAATAAATCTGTCTTTGTGTTATCACTTAGATATCATGCGTAGGATCTGAATCTGGACCTTAATTTTGTATGAGACATGTTGTTTATGTGCACTGTTTGTGGAGGTCTTTGAGCCCTTTCCTGTTTATGTGCTACCCCCTTTATCTACAGTTCTACTTGTTCATTATATGTTGTCTTAGCATTTTCACCTTTAAAACCTGAGGGTCTGCCTAGCACCTACTTTAGGATAGGAGTCCTAATTTCCTCCGTGACTGATAGGAAGGTACGGGTAACAGCATGCAAAGAGGTCGATACCAATACTCGATTTAGTTGCTTTCACGGGGTGGGAAAGGGTAGAATATGGATATGATGACCATTGCGCTAATACCTTTTATATGCTTAGATTGTAATCCTTTCAAAAGATAATCTTGGGATCGAGTTTTCATGATTGCGGTAGCTTTGTATGATGATTCCAGACCTGGGCGTATGTTCGGAATGGGTTTCTGATGACCCGGGAGCGTTTCGGCGCCCAACATTGAATTAAGAGTTCCTTAAGTTCCTATTATAGTTTGGGATGTGTTTTTGCGATATCGAGGTCCGAATAGAATACCAAGATCAGGAATAGTTCCGTTATGTCATTTATGAATTGCCTGCAAAATTTGGTGTCATTCCGAGTAGTATAGGTCATTTCGACGCGTTGTTAGCGAAGTCTAGAAAACTAAAGTTCCTAAGTTTGGTTCTAGGGTTTTGAGGTATGATTTTGAGTTTTAGCGTTGTTTTGGGTGTTCCGAAGGGTCGAGCGAGTCCGTATTATGATTTGGGACTCATTGGTATATTTGGATGGGGGCTCGGGTGGGATCAGGTGCCTCCCGGACACCACATGAGGCCAAAAACCAGCTGAATTAGCTGTTGGTGCACCTGTTCTGGTGTGACCGCAGGTGCGGTTGCCCAGTCGCAGGTGAGGGACCGCTCCGCGGTCCCATCCTCGCAGGTACAACCCCCAGTGGTCAGGCCAATTATCCCAGGTGCGGACAAAATTATCGCAGAAGCGTAGCCGCATGTGCGGTCTCCACTCCGCAGGTGCGGGTCCAGGCATCCTAGTCCATTTCCGCAAGTGCAAACTTTTGCTCGCAGAATCAAGACCGCAGGTGCGGTCCTCGAGCCGCAGGTGCGGAAACGCTGTCCAGACTGTGTATTTTTATACACGGGAATTAACTCATTTCCCTTATCTTCTTCTTCTTCCTTGGGGCGATTTCCACCATTTTAGAGGGGCAAGCGACCTGGTCATTGAAGGTAAGTAACTTCCACTCTAATATTAGCTTCATGCATGAAATACTAGCTTAATTAACTACCTAAATTAGTGGAAATCAAGATTGGGATAGTAACCTAGGGCTTCCATTAATGTGAGAATTTACCCGTGAATTTGCTATAAAATCAAGTATAAATCGTATATTAATGATCCTTAGGCTATGGGTGAGTGTTTCCTTCGTGAATTTGCAGAATCCGAGCATGTGGCCCGGGGTTGGATTATAGAATTTCTTCAAGAATGGGAAAGTTACTAAGTGAGTAGGAGAATTTCCATGTTTTGAGCATAAATTAATGAATTTGTATAATATTTGGCTAGTTTCGAGTCCTCAGGTGTAGAGTTTGAAGTTTCGGGCGCGTTCTTGGTCCGGGAAGTAGGTTCGACACGAGGTGAGTCTCCTTTCTAACCTTGTAAGGGGGTATCGTCCCCATAGGTAACTATAAATAATTTCATGTTCTTATTTGCGGAGGCTACGTACGCACGAAGTGACGAGAGTCCGTGTGTAGCTACTACTATGTTATGTTGGGTAGTTCTAGGATTCACGAGCGTGCTTATATGTGCCTTACATGTATTCCTAAATGTATCTTGATTTTCTTATTATACTTGATTTGGCATAAGAATATTAGGAAGTGGTGGTCCATAATATATTGCTTAGGTTCTTGTCTTGAAGAAAAATCTGTGATAATTCCCTAAATATTGATAATTTATGTATGTATGCGGCACCGCGCCACATGTATGATCCGTGAGCGGAATAGCCCTACTATTATTTCAACCACGTCGCATGTTCGATTAGCGAGCGGGGTAATAGATGCATCTATTGTTCGATCCGTTCGACCCTCGGTAGTGCACATGTTATTTTATCGCGACGTTTCGATCGTACGTGTCCGGCCTATTATGTGCTGTGTGATCCACTGGGAATTTGTTGTAATTATACAAACTGGTTTATGTTAATAAGGGAACTTAGTACATTATGTGTTAGTGAAATTTGACATGCAAAGGTAAATACAACTATACTTGATGATATATCTCCTGGTGATTTCTACGACTGTTATTCCTGCCTAGTTCCTATTAAATCATGTTATTTAGAAATGTTGACCCTATTAAGTATCACGTCTACCTCTCGTCACTACCTCTTCGAGGTTAGGCGGGATACTCACTGGGTACATATTTGTTTATGTACTCATGCTGCACTTCTGTACTTAATTGTACAGGTTCTGAGGCTGGTGCATCTGGTTATCAGACCGGATCTCGATTCTGATCTCAATTGGATCCGACTTCACGGTGAGCTACTTCTCCCGATGATTCTTGGCGGGACCTTGGAGTTTTCTTTTGCTTATTTCCTGTCTATTCATTTCAGACTGTGGGATTGTATATGTTTTGTATATTCTGTTAGTATGCCCCTAGGACTTGTGACACTAGTTCCTGGCACACACGTAGTTGTTATTTTGATTTACGGGTTTGTATATATATGTATATTGGCTCATTCTCATCATGACCGTTTTGATTAAAACTGGTTAACTATCCTCGTCAAATCATGTTTTAACTATTAAAAACTGAGTGTATTTTTAAAGTGTTTAAACTAATAAAAAGGAGCCTTTAGTAAATGTTAGAGTCGACTTGCCTGACCCCGTTGTTGGGCGCTGTCACGGCCTCAGTTAGGATTTTGGGTCGTGACATTAGGTGCCCTAACGCACCGTTAAAATCGTTAGGTGGAGACTCTTCAAAATATGCAAATCCCTTTCCCAAAAAGAAACGAGTTGTGTCAACCCAATGTCATAAACCTCTTCCGACTGAGCCCCTAAGGGAGCGCTCGGGGGGGAAAAGTGGGGCGCGACAGCATGGCGACTCCACTGGGGGTATCCAGGCTTTTACCATTTTAAATTATTTCGTGAATTTGTGCCTTTATTTTTGTTTAAATACCTGCATCCTTTCCTCTTCCCTTTACATGTAATTAATTGTTTACTTCAGGTATTTACTTTTCCTCAAAGACGAAACTGACATGTCTCTTTGTTTTCTTTTGTAACTGCTTTAAATCATTACTGTTGTTTCTACTGCTTTCTTTAACGTGCAAATACGTGACAACTTGTTTTAATACTTATTATTGCATAATCATGCTCAGCATTCATACTCCACTCGTGCCAAACAAAATACTATAGCAACGCTTGATGAGTGGTTGCGCTCTTCCTATATTATTACCCACTAAAATCAGAAAGGCTTATTTGCGGTAAAACTAGTCTATCAGCGGTGCAGTCGACGGTTCTGTGCCTTTCCCCCTTGAGTTGTCCACTCAAGGGTACCGGTCTAAAACCCTATAGAAACCTTACTTTGTTGCACTGTTGCATGCATCATGGTCAGACCTAGTCGAGCTAAAGTGTCGTCCGCATGATAGCTTTTAAGATAGCCTTATCCAAAGTCCACTGGGTTTCCCTAAAACCAAATAGACGCCCTCACGTTCTGTGCATTTATTTGGAGAACTAAATGCTTCCTGCTAATTATTGACGTTAAATAGTCGAGTCCGGTGGGGGTAAGGTCCTAACCTTATTTGCTTTGCAGAAAAATGAGGCACGAAGTCCCCAGATTCGGCATGGTCTCCAATATCCACCCAAGACTGTTGAGTTGGTGGGAGGATCTGCACTCTAGCGATATCTAGACAGAACCTACCTGTTGCTGAGACTTCGCGAGTTGGGAAAACTGTACGAGGAAAGCAAGAATGGTGAGTCTGGGGAAGGTCCTTCTGGGACCAAGTAGATATGAGTGTCTTTATTTTTATCTATCAATGTAATAAGGCTAATGGTCATTAGTGACTTTTATTTTCGTCTATCATTTTGGGATTTGTCTATTTCTCTTATCAATAAAATGAGGCATTTAGCATTTTAAGTTCTCCAAATCAATTTGTCGCTAGGCCTACCTCGTGCACAAAGAGGTCCCCAACCTAGGACGCGCTTTACATTTCCGCATTATGTGTTTAAATACCACAATATTCTTTTTCATAATCCTCACTGACTTGGTTATCTTTTGTTTCTATTTTTTCTTACTCCCCTCGCCAAAGGTTAGTTCGTGCATTCTGGCATCATCAGCCTATCGCACAAGATCCAAAGGCCCTTTCATACAAACTGTAAGCAAGGGGACATATCTCAAGAACTGGTCTATCAAGACGACCAAAGCCCGACGAGCCTCAGAGTAGCAAGGCTAAAACAACCATTATTTACTGTTTTATTTACTAAATGATTTTCCTTTTCCTACATTTTTCAATTTCTGCAGTAAGATCTTCAATGTTCAAAACAGTTATTCAATTCATCAAAGCATCTTCTAAATTTCTCTTACGAATCTGATATTTATTGTTATTTTTTTCTCTCATTACTTTATTTATACAACATTACTATTACTTGTCTTGATGAACCGATGACTGTGACATGCAATGAGACAACGCAGCAAACAAACATTGATTCAGACGAAGACGACATGCCTGACGAGATTGTCAAAGAAGTTGAGAACTTTAAGAACACCTAAGTCCAACCTGGACGAGACTGATGTTATCAACCTAGGAGATTCAGAAAAGGTCAAGGAGACTCGCATCAACATTCATCCATCAGAAAATAAAGAATACACAGAGTTTCTAAAAGAGTATGGTCAACTATATCAGAACAGGAATGGCCAGGGCCTTCAACAAGAAAGTCAAGCCGAGACGATTCACAACAAGGCAACTGGTGTTAAAGAAAATCTTTCCACATCAAGATGAAGCCAAGGGGAAGTTCTCTCCCAACTGGCAAGGTTCGTACATGGTTCATAGAATGCTGACAGGAGGAGCACTCATACTTGCAGAAATGGATGGAGAAGTTTGGCCGAAACCGAACAATTCAGATGCAGTCAAGCGCTACTATCTGTAATCTTTATGCTTTCTCAGTGATGTAAATTGAACTACGCCTTACCTGATTCCCGTTTAAGAGGGGATACGTAGGCAGCCCTATGGGTTCGGTCATAATTTAATAAAAATCTATTTTTTCCCCGCAATTGGAAACTAGGGCAGAATTTTGAGGAGGAGCATTCCACAAGCATTCACCCTCAAAATTCTGAAGTAAGTTCAGCCAATCGCCGCACGAGCAGTAGTAAGAGGCGTCCACCCAGCAAACTGGGGCAGAATTTTGTCAAAATTCCGCAGCAGGAGAGGTTGCAATGTCTCGAGCCGTGTCATGTCGTCGGTTCATCTAAAACTATTTTAGATTATATATTATAATTTTACAAAATCATGCATATTTATTTTTTTCTGAAGCGGCTTGTTTAGCAAATGCTACCCCAATGATACAGACAGTATCATCATGAATCAAGCAAACGAGCCAAGCAGAGCCAGCAGGAATGTGAACTAACCTTCCCCCTTTACAAAACTTACGATCTTTCTTTGGATGCAGGCACAAAATTGCAAAAGCCCCAAAATATATTATCCGCTCAAAGGACAGACATCGTTCCTCAAACTCGTCATGCCAACATTTATTATCAGCACAAACGATGCTTCATTATCACAATTCTCTACCGCAATTTAACACCAGCTAAGAATTTTTGTTGTCCTTTCTTAATCTTGCATAAGGCTACCATTCTGCCTTCCGAGGTTAAACGCTACATCCAACTGCATTTGCATCTTGCATAAGGCTACCTTTCTGCCTTCCGAGGTTAAACGCTACCTCCATCTACATTCGCATCTTGCATAAGGCTACCTTTTTGCCTTCCGAGGTTAAACGCTACCTCCATCTGCATTCGCATCTTGCATAAGGCTACCTTTCTGCCTTTCGAGGTTAAATGCTACCTCCATCTGCATTCGCATCTTGCATAAAGCTACCTTTCTACCTTCCGAGTTTAAACGCTACCTCCATCTGCATTCGCATCTTGCATAAGGCTACCTTTCTGCCTTCCGAGGTTAAACGCTACCTCCATCTGCATTCGCATCTTGCATAAGGCTACCATTCTGCCTTCCGAGTTTAAATGCTACCTCTATCTGCATTTTCATATTGCATAAGGCTACCATTCTGCCTTCCGAGGTTAAACGCTGCCTCTCATTTACTTCTCAAAAGCAACCAATGCCTCTAGCATTATTTACTGCGCTTTCCTTTTGGGCTAAGATATGCCCCTTTAATTCGCAAGACTAAGCTCTGTCTTGTCAGCATCATACTATTGCATCTTCATGGGCTGAAATATAGCCAACTTATCCAAAGGCGTCATCGTTCGGAGGCACCATCTTCATGGCCCGAGAACACCATGGCATGGCCTGAGGATCTCTTTTATCAGTTTGCATATCATTATTCAAAGGCATCATGGTTCGGAGGAATCATCTTCATGGCCCGAGAACATCATTTCATGGCCTGCGAATCCTGCATCAAGCAATTCATGGCCCAGGACATCATGGTCTAAAGACGTCATCCTTAACCGTCCAAAGACAGCATTCATAGTCCAACGGGAATTTGCATCATGTTTAAATTACGCACGATATGCTTGTATTACTCATTTACAGGTAACTATGCAAGCAGCAGTTGTCCCAGCAGGAGCGATCCTGCTCCAGTTCTCCTAATTACCCCGTAAGTCGTTTATTCAATCAGTCCTATATGTTGCGTCCATTCTTGTAAAAGCTCCATCAGTATCTTTCGTCGATGGCTCCTGAACTACATACGGCCTGATTCTTGTAAAACCAGGGATATGTAGGCAGCTCAGAAACCAGGGTGCGGCCTGAACCTTTCAAGATATTTCCACTTGGTCAAAATTGGCCATCATATCTTTACCCGACAACTCTTTCATCATTCCCGGATAAAGAGGGGTAGCTGTTGATACCCAATTTTTCCTCAAACTTTTTTAAAATTTGCATATATACCTTCAAAATCACTCTTTATGATAACTGATATTTTTTCGTAATTTTCATATTTTTATTAAATTCTTTTCCAATTTATTCAGTATTTTTATATTCAATAATTATTCATAAATTGTATTATAAATAATTTCATAATATTTCCTAGCTCAATGTATCATTTTTAACCCTATTAGGGTTTGATTATGTCACAAATTAGTCAATTTGGCATTATTTGGCCATAATTACAATAATTTTGTAACTATAACCTAATTTTACATTTTATGCCATTTTAATTCAATATTTAATCATTTTATATTTTAAATATTAGTTAATTACCTTAATTTATCTATTTAGCATTAATTTAATTTGATGTAATTATTAGCTATTTTGATTAATTATTTATCTATTTAATCGGGTATTTAACAATCAGCCCCTTCCTATTTAAATTATAGCCCAATTTAATCCAATTTCAACCTATTCAAACCAGCCCAAACCACCCAACTAAATCCGTCCAACACCCAGGCCCAACCCACTAAAGATACCCGGTCCAGACTTGATTTAATCTTGGTCGTTGATCGATTTTGATCAACGGCCCGGATTCAACTTACCTTAATTAACCTAGACTAACCCCCCCCGACCCCTCTCATTCTCACCGGTCCCTCATCTTTCTAATTCTCTCTCTATCTCTCTAAGTCTCTTCTAGAGACTTCTTGTCTTTTTGGGCTCCGATGAATCTCTTCTCCTTCTCCGGCCGTCTCTTCGCCGGACACCATGAAGCTCTCACCATCCTCTTACCTCCTGTGGTTCCCTCACGTCCATGTTTTCCATCTCTAAGGTCTTCAAGAGACCTGGGTTGAATCCTCCTACCTCCTAGACCTGTGCTCATCACCCTCTGGCCATCTCCGGCTACCTCTGGATGTTAAAGCAAGGTCTATGACCTTTGGGGGTTAAACTAGCGACGTTTGAGGTTCTTCTTATCTCTCTGGTTTCTCTTTGAAACCCTAAATGTTTAAAATTCCCCCGATTCTTTAGATCTATGATAGATCTGTATATGTTTTGAGCTATTTCGTTGTTTCCCTCAAAACCAATCTGATTTTCTCTAAAATGACTCTTCGTTTTCAACTAGGGTTTCATGACTTCGCTTTAAAATGATTTTCTTGTGTTGTTTTCAGCATTATCCTAGGGTCTTTACTATGTTTTAGTAATTTATTTGATTTTTTCCTCTCTTATCTGAATTATTACCTAAGTTTGTCTTCAATATTGTTTGCATATGTATGAGCTTTATGATTCCATGATGTTTTAACCTCTGTTGTTCTTTCCTTGCTGTACCGGTTGTCTTGCTGTTTGCCCTATAAGGTCATGAGAATCCTTGATTTCACATGTTTTTACTATTAGGGTTTCTGACCTCTTGCCTGTGATTTATTCGATTCATGTTAATTTCCTTTGATTGTTGTTACTCCTATTTGAATCCTTGATTCTCTGTAGTTTAAGTTTGTTAGGGTTCCTGATTTATTATTTTTAATCCCTGATTCCTTGTGATTTTAGACTTTACTGATTAATTTCCGACCTTAGTCCATTTTTTACCTTGTTACATGATTTATTGTTGATAATTGATTCCCATTCCCTTAATTAGAGTCTGTGAACCTAGCCTCTATTGTATGTTTGTATTGATTTGAAATTGTTTCCTTATATGTCATAATCATGTCACATATGGGAACTTTACTTATTTATTGTTTTGCCTGCTAGCTCTTTGAACTCAATCCCTTCAATTAAGGGATACCTATACTGATTGTGTACTGATTGATGCCCAGTCCCTAGTTACTGGTTTATTTTGATTTCCTTCCTTATTCACTATTGGTCTTCAAAAATATATACACACTACTCTTTCATTAACAGAACATAGACCTTGTTCTATTCTCTCTTGATCACACACACAATCTACGATTCTTCTCTCGATTGTTTGCTATTGCTAGTCGGCTGGAAGCCAAGACTAGCTATTCTACTTGCCTCTTATTCTATATTTATTGTCTTCAACTGGTATGTTTCCGATTTATATTTAAAGTCTCCAAAACAACACGTTTCTCTGGTTATTATGATGCATCCTGCTTCTGATTTCCTTTTACTTATGGTTATGTTGTCCTACTTGCAACTAGTTTCACATATTATGTTGTTTGGTTCTGGGTATCTCCTCCCTTATAACCTCAACATGCAATCCCTAGGATACTATAATTGCCTTGTATGTTACTTAACATGTGTTTCTTAAACCTATGTGTAATTATGTCCTACCCCCCTCCCAGCACTCCCTCTAATCTGATTATGTGATTGGTTTTCAACCATCATTGATCTCATACTCTAGGTATCTCTGACTGTATGACCATGTCTAACTAGTATTCCTAAGTTTGTGTCCCACTACCAATAACTAATTGTAAGGCTTCTGCCTAGTTTGTGTCCATCATGTTGTGCTCTCTATGTGTCCCCAATTCCCATTGTCCCTGAGTGAAATCTATGTTTAAATGTGTTGAACATGTGCGAGTTGCTTGCTGCTTTTCCAAAGATGTTTACATTATATTCAAGTTGTTTCATTACTAATCAAAACCTTTTCATATAACTTCTTTATCTACTGAATCAATCCAGTGTTATTTTCTGTCAAAACCTTTTCAACTCTATCTCCAGCACTTCACTTGATTCCTAGACCTTTAAGTTCTGCCCCCTCAGTGTGAGCACTGCTTTGGGACCTTGAGTTCCCTCTGAACTCTGACACACTGAGGCTGGTATTTCCACACTGCACATGTTTAACTCTTGGTTACTAAGTCTGGGTGTGAGCACTACCCGGGAGCCCTTGAGGTCCTTAGGGAACTTTGACACACCCGGACTATGAAAAAGCTATGAATACCATATGGCAATGAGGTTTAGAGGATTTGGGCCTAATTGAAGGCTCCCTATAGAATAACTTCTTATTTTTCACTTCTGGTTGTGTAATTCATAATCCTTGGCCTGTAATAATTTGTAAAAATTCTGGGGCTGGATAGTGAAACAAGAGGGGTAACCATGCATGCCTAGCTATTACAATGGTAGAGACCATGCTTAGGTTTTTATTCCCTATCTGTGTAATAGATATCCTGTGTAGGTTCATGTGTCCATGCATTAGATATCATGCTACTTAGGATTTATGAGTATTGTATTCAACATCTCATCTATGCTTAGAAATCCTGCCTATAGGATAAATAATGACAATAAAATACTGCTATTACGTTATTCTGTCCATGTAAACATGTTCTGAAACTTCATTAGAAATCCTGTCCTAGGATAAATAAACTGCAATCATGTCTCACCATGCCTGCGCACTTAGATATCCTGTTTCTAGGTAAGTAACATTAACAGGCTGTACTTTTGCTATTCCTGAAACTGTGCATAGTGTTGTGATTTTATGTGCATTTAGAAATCCTGTTTAGGTTACTATGCATCATGCTTCATAAGACATCTTGCTATAGGATCATATTCATTTAATTTCACTTAGTCTAAATACAGATATCTAAAACAGTCCCCTGTTCTAAACAACTAGTAATTAGTCCTTGCACATCTTCAACACCTAGAATTACATAACTGTTGCATGTTATCTTATACCTAGGCAAACCTTAGTTAATCAACTTAAAAAATAAAACCAGAACTGTCCTTTGTGATTAGTGTTCAACTGTCAGCATGCTTAAAACCAGTAGGCAAGCCTGATTAAGACATCCTCTCTGAGTTATGCAATAAATCTGTCTTTGTGTTAT
This sequence comes from Nicotiana knightiana, assembly GCA_005239525.1. Lineage (NCBI taxonomy): Eukaryota > Viridiplantae > Streptophyta > Magnoliopsida > Solanales > Solanaceae > Nicotiana > Nicotiana knightiana. The sequence goes on along the minus strand of ML435318.1, from coordinate 22,165 downwards.
CACTTAGATATCATGCGTAGGATCTGAATCTGGACCTTAATTGTGTATGATACATGTTGTTTATGTACCGTTTGTGGAGGTCTTTCAGCCCTTTCTTGTTTATGTGCTACCCCTTTATATGCAGTTCTACTTGTTCATTATATGTCGCCTTAGCATTTTCACCTTTAAAACCTGAGGGTCTGCCTAGCACCTCCTTTAGGATAGGAGTCCTAATTTCTTCCGGGACTGATAGGAAAGGACGGGTAGCAGCATGCAATAGAGGTTGAGACCAACACTCGATTTAGTTGCTTTCACAGGGTGGGAAAGCGTAGAATATGGATATGATGACTGGTGCGCTAATACCTTTTATATGCTTAGATTGTAATCCTTTCAAAAGATAATCTTCTTTACTGTTTCCAAACATCTGCCTGCCTAAGACTTAAATCCCCTCTTATTTGAGCCTTTATTTGTTTGTTTGCTAAGTCGTACAAATTCACATAAATCATTTGGCTGGGAACCACACTTGTGGATCCTAAGGGGTGCCTAACACCTTCCCCTTAAGATGATTTCAAGCCCTTACCCAATCTCTGGTTAGTAATGTAGTTGCAATTGAACCCCTTAGGTGCACTAACGTACCTTTAAAATCTTTAGGTGGCGACTCTTCAAAATATGCAAATCCCTTTCCCAAAAGGAACGAGTTGTCTCAACCCAATGTCATAAACCCCTTCCGACCGGGCCCCGAAGGGAGCGCTCGGGGAAAAAAGGGGGGCGCGACAAACACTCTCCTCGATATTATATGCATACTTCCAGCCTTTCCATTTTATTGATATTTATATGCTTGGTGAGGAAGAGTGTAAAGCAAGAAGGGTGATGCCGTGCCATTTTTTATATTCATTATCATGTGAGGAAGAGCGTAAAGCATGAAGGGTGATGTCGTGCCATTGTTTATATTTATTATCATGTGAGGAAGAGTGTAAAGCACGAAGGGTGATGTCGTGCCATTGTTTATATTCATTATCATGTGAGGAAGAGTGTAAAGCATGAAGGGTGATGCCGTGCCATTATTTATATTCATTATCATGTGAGGAAGAGCGTAAAGCACAAAGGGTGATGTCGTGCCATATTATTGAGAGTAAAAGCACGAAGGGTGATGTCGTGCCATTTCATTTATATTGTTATGCTTTTAATATTGTGAGGTCATGGCACAAAGGGTTTCTCCGTGTAGGTGAGGATGAGGGACAGGCATTATGATGTGATATATGTTTCCCATGTATACATTTCTACCTTTACCTTGAGTTGTCATTGTTGCCATTACCTATTTTGTGTGATATTGTTATTGTCCTGTACTTGACCTCTATCTCAATTATTGTTGTGAATTCCATACCCTTTTCTTGCTTAACTTGCATATGCCATGCATATTTCCTGCTTTTATAATTATACTCATGTTATATCTATTCTGTTGCACCTTAGCTTTAGTCTTCCTCCATGCTAGTCCTTCATGTCCTTACTTGTTAACTTGTGGAGATCATGTGTTTCCTTCTTGTTTGCTATATTTGTACTTAGGCCTCCATCATGCTAGTTAATGGAAATTATAACCCTTTTTTTTTCTAATTGTGGACATTACCTCAGTCTATTACTGATATTCTTTTGTACATTCTCGTTTATTATTACTGCTTGCATATTCCCTTACTTGTCATTTCTATTGTCGGTATTTCTATCATTGGTTGGTACTGTTTTACGCATATATGGTGAGGATGAGATAAATGCACGAAGGGTTGTCGTGCCGTTAGACTTGATGTCTTGAGTACTTTATCACACTATGAAAGTATATGAGGTGATTGTTGTGGTTCATGGTCTTTCATTTTAAGGAAAGGGTCGTTTGAGATGTTGGAAACTGTTAAATTGTGATTCTTTCTGATACTCGTTTATTTCCTATTGTAGTCGCATGGTGTACTCTATTCTATTATTCTATCTTTTGGTTCTATTGCTAGTTTACATTATAGTGTTTATTAGGGAGTATCTTTTAACTAAAAATCTTGTCACTGCTTTGACGAGGTTAGTCAATATACTTACCAGTACATGGGGTCGGTTGTACTAATAATGCACTTCTACACACTCTGTGCAGACTATTGGAGCGGAGCTGCTGAAGAAGTTGGGGGCTAACCCTGAAGATGTTCGATTATTCTGTATAGAAGTTGCCACTTGTCTTTAGTAGTTTTAGACATTATTAATTTGTTCATGTAGTTTTCAAACAGAACGTGTATTTATTCATACCAGCTTTGTATATTCTAGGTCTTAGAAGCTCATGATTCGTACTACCAGATCTTGGGTAAATTTGAAAAAGTTCCGGTAAAATCCTAATTAAATTTTCTATAAGTGTATGGGGTTGTTTTCTTTTGTTAATTATCTTACCTAGCGAATCGACTTAGGTGACATCATGACCTGTGATATTTGGGTCGTGTTAGGTGGTACCAGAGCAATAGGTTCGCAGGTTCTACGAGTCATGAGCAAGTGTCTAGTAAAGTCCTGTAGATCGGTATGATGACATCCATACATATCTTCGGGAGGCTACAGGGCATTTAGGGAAAAAAAATTCCTTTTCTTTCCTTATCGTGCGGCCTTGTTTCAGCTTGAAATCTATGACTTTGACTCCTCCCAATCGCTCATATGTGGTGTTGTGCACTCAGTATTCGTTATGTGCTGACGATTGGTGATGCTGCAGATACATTACGATGTATTGTCTAGCCTCAGAAGCAGATGCAGTGTTAAATCTTCTAGTCGTTCATTTGTGGTATGAGGCGAGTTCATATGTCTAGTTGATGAGCACAGGGAAGATTGGCTAGTGGCCTGGCTATTGTGACTAAGGTGGGTTCATTGTGAGTATAACTGGTGGGCCATCTCCTGCATGATGAGTTTGGATTGTGTGTCTTGTGTGAGGTTTCTATTCGGTAGAGTGCATATGTGATCATTTCAGAGCATTTGAGGAAGTTGTTTAACTATTGCAATGATGGGTAAGCGCTTGGAAGAGTCTTCAGGCGTTCTATGACCAGTATTGCATGAGTTTTTGATGTATTCAGCTAAATAGTCATGCGGGATCGGGGCATGCTGTGAAGATATGGTACTTTGGATTGACGATGAGGTGATCTATGGCTTTGAGCTAAGTGGTGGAGTCTACTAATGACAATCAGATTGTAGGGTCATGGATCGTATCAATTTCCGGATCGAAATACTGCTTGGTTATTTCTTTGGATGGTCATATGTTGGTGAACCAAGGGTTGCTCGACGCGTATTAGTTGTGTATTGGAGATTAGAATAATATGAGTAGTTATCGAGAAGGTTCTGGAGAGTTCCGGGTCTTATGTAGCCTTTAAGGATTTGTGAATTTGTTTGCGGGTAGGCTTAAAAATGGTAGCGAATGGTAATCGAATCTACGGCATTTCCTTGTCAAGAAAGTTCTACATGTCAATGTTGGAGTGATGCAAGAAATGGCTTTGGGTTCTCAGTAAGTTCCCCCAGGGCAATCATATCGGATTGAGTTACTTTCAGGTTGGTAATCTGCGTGAGTCGATTGAGATAGAGGCAATTGGTTCTGATTACTCGATTATGTATTACTGAGTTTCGGAGAATTTATCATGGTTATGGCCACGGTCGGAGTTGATGTTTTCTACAGGTATAGAAGCTATATTGCATGTGCTGGTGTTCTGCTAGATTGAGTTAAATGAAAGATTCTAGGTGATGAGGTGTTCAATTTGCTTATGGTTCACAGTTGACTATGAGACTTTCGTAGTGTTGCGAGTTAGCATGTTAGAGGCGACGCACCGTGTTGGGTCGAAAGGTTTCATGTACAAGGTTGCAGTTTAGTTTTGGAGGGAAGGATACGAGTTCTTGATGTCTCGGACAATTTCGGGTGTTTGAAGTCTTGTTGGCACTATGGGATTTTCATCGAAGTAGAGTTCTGTTGACAGGCACATTGTTTTTCGACTTATGGGTGTTTCTCCGTGAGATGATGGAGTATGAATTACGTGTCAGATGTTTGAGAAGCGGTGTTGAGATTGGGTATGAAAATTCTGGTATTCGTGAGGCTCAGAGACTGAATGTTCTTGTTGGCGGACTATTCCTTGATTGCGAGTTGTGAAGGAGTGTAGAAGATTAGATCATTAGTGGTATGTGTTATGTAAAGGTTGATATAGACTTTTGTAAGGTTTATTACATGTTTGAGGATGACCGGAATTTGGTTTGGGGATTATTTTGAGCCCAGTGAGGGTGTGTATTCTGTATCGGGTTGGCTTTGCTTGCTCTTGCGCAGTTGATGCCACATGTATATCATCGGGTGGAGTGGATGTTATTCGCCCCTTGATTTATGTCGTATGTTCCTCTCTTATGCTATGATGGGTTGTGAGGTTACATGATTCTTTGCACGCATTTTGTGATTCAGTTTAGGCCTCATGGCACTATGGGCGAGGTGTCCTTTGTGATGTTGATTTGCTTATTGCACCATAGTTTTGCTTGACTTTCTCAGTGTTGTTTGTTCCTAATGATTTTCCCCACAATTATATTTTGTACACTCTGTTGTGCTTGATGTTGACGCACATGTGATCAGTGAGCTCGAGTATTATGGCTCGAAGGGTAACCTATATGGATTGATATGATGAGATTGGGTTGCACGCCGCAACGGTACAGTGATGAAATGTGGTTCCTTATTTCTATTTCGTGTATTTTGCTTTAACCTTGTTGAGAATAGTTCATAGTAAAATGCAAAAATTTCCCCACCTGCTTAACTTGCTTAGTAGTTTTCTTATTTAGTTTTCTTACTGTTATCTGTCATATCTGAATTATTACTTGGTAGTATACAGAACCGGGTTGTCTGTGGCTCCATATGTTTATTGTTGATGCTTGTCGGTGCGACTACTTATATTTGGCTGAGATGAGGTTTCTAGACATGAGATTTGCGCTATTGTATTGGGATGAGGAAGGTTTGGAAGAATAACACTACATTTTGTTGAGGATGTGGAGATTGGCCCTGGTCGGGCGAGTAAGTTTCTTGGATTATTGATCAGATGAGTGGTTAAGCGGTTATGCAAGTTTCTTTCATCATCGGTACGGTATGAAGGTTTTGAACGAGGTTCTAATCGGTATGAGGTTTGCTACCGGCACCGGATTTGTTTTGGGCAGTAATGATGGTCGCCAGTTCCTACTGTGAGTGTCGAAGTAATGGGGTATACCATGTAATTACATCTTGTGTCATGGTTGTGACTTGATACAACTTGTCAGACTTATACAGTAAGTGGTTGTGGGATTCGGGTCTTGTAGTGAGTTCTAGATGATAGAGATTGAGTTCTAACGTTTAAGGACCAAGTTCGAAATAAGGATCTCTAGTTATGTTGTGTTGGAAGGCTTATGTGGATCAAAGTTACATGGGATCACCCCCGGGTTTATTCTTAGTAAGGTTACACCGTGATTTGGTAGCCTTGGAATGACTCCTGGCACGTTCGAGGACGAACGTGAGTTTAAGTGGTGGAGGACGTGACGATCCAACGGGTCTTTTTGAGTATCTGCACTTCCCTCGGTATTTTGAGGGCTTCATTATCTCCGTGTTATGTTATAGGATTTTTTGGTATGTTTGGACGTGGTCCCGAGGGGCTCGGCTGTGTTTCAGATTGGTTTGGGCTGCATTGCACTCGTTTTTCTTATGTTTCGACGTCGTTTCTTCAAGCATAAATGTACCACATTAAGCAAACGAGCTCCGATTTATGTGTCGATTGAAGCATTAGATCTTATCATAATTACGGAGCCATAGAAAAAAGAATCATCGAATTTGGACATCGTATGAGGAATTTATGGTCATTTTACTAAAAATTGGGTAGCCAGATTTTTTCAGATTAATTACGAAATTACCACTGAATTCGTATTTAAAAATCTGCACTATTTGCAAATATTGAAACCAACATATCTCCTTCATTATAAGATCAAATTGAGTGATTCAAAAACCTAAATTGACTAAAGTTTCACAAGGAATCCATTAGAGGCATAAAAATCGAGTTTCAGGATCGTTTGACATGGAAAACGAGTGAGAATAGCTCGCAAACAAATATATAAAATAAGGGTTTGTTCATTTGGTCATATTTTGAGTTGGGGAGCTTGGATTTGGGCAATTTTGGAGGCGATTTTGGAGGTGATTTTTACCATATAGATTGGGATAAGTGTTCTCTACTCGGTTTTGGTTATATTTCATGAATCCATCTTCATTTTTGGGATTTGAATGATGATTTCAAAGTGAAATTTGGGGGTTTTTGCCTAAACTTTCATAATATGAATTTTTGAATTTTGAACATCGATTTGGAGTCGGAATTGAGTGAAACTAGTATGGTTGGACTCGTAATTGCATGGGTTGTCTAATTTTATGAGTTTTATCGGGTTCCGAGGCCTGGGCCCGGGTGTGATTTTTGGTCGGATTTGGGGCTTTTGATTAAATATTCGACCTTTATCATTTGGAATTGTTTCCTTGGACTTTATTTGATGTATTTGAGTTGCTTTTGGCTAGTTTTGAGACGTTCGGAGGTTACTAAGCGTGTGATGGTATTTTTGGAGCATCGCTTGGCTTGATCGGTATTGTAATTGACTTGTTCGAGGTAAGNCCCGACGGATACATATATGAGTGACGAGCATATATGTATGTGTCGGGGTTTATCATGCTCGGGGGTAGATCACATTGTAATTGTATTTTGTAGAATTACTTAATTTCCTTGCTTCATTTGATTTACAGATATTAAGAACGTAGTATAAAATGTTAGAAACAAAGAAATAGCCTAAAATAACTTGATCAAATTTGATAGAATTCTGGGAATACATTAATGTGTCTGGTTTGGTCAACTCAATGCGTGATCACTACTACATTGCTACGACCAATATTTTTTTAGATGCTGGATTCTATACCTGTGTTGCTAATAGATTGTGAGATTTGTGGAAGTATTTGAATTATATGGCCCTTGAGGGTTTATTGAAATGTTGTTGGCTTTTAAAGCGGTGATTGAGAACTTTGTTTGGAATATTCGTTGAACACTCTCCTCGATATTATATGTATACTTCCAGCCTTGCCATTTTATTGATATTTATATGCTTGGTGAGGAAGAGTGTAAAGCAAGAAGGGTAATGTCGTGCCATTTTTTATATTTATTATCATGTGAGGAAGAGTGTAAAGTACGAAGGGTGATGTCGTGCCATTGTTTATATTTATTATCATGTGAGGAAGAGTGTAAAGCACGAAGGGTGATGTCGTGCCATTGTTAATATTCATTATCCTGTGAGGAAGAGTGTAAAGCATGAAGGGTGATGTCGTGCCATTGTTTATATTCATTATCATGTGAAGAAGAGCGCAAAACACAAAGGGTGATGTCGTGCCATATTATTGAGAGTAAAAGCACGAAGGGTGATGCCGTGCCATTTCATTTATATTGTTATGCTTTTAATATTGTGAGGTCATGGCACAAAGGGTGTTTCCGTGCAGGTGAGGATGAGGGACATGCATTATGATGTGATATCTGTTTTCCATGTATACATTTCTGCCTTTACCTTGAGTTGTCATTGTCGCCATTACCTATTTTGTGTATATTGTTAGTCCCGTACTTGACCTCTATCTCAATTGTTGTTGTGTTGTCCATACATTTTTCTTGCTTAACTTGCATATGCCATGCATATTTCCTTCTTTTATAATTATACTCATGTTGTATCTATTCTGTTGCACCTTAGCGTTATTCCTCCATGCTAGTCCTTCATGTCCTTACTTGTTAATTTGTGAAGATCATGTGTTTCCTTCTTGTTTGCTATATTTGTACTTAGGCCTCCATCATGCTAGTTAATGGAAATTATAACCTCTTTTTTTTCTAATTATGGTCATTACCTCAGTCTGTTACCGATGTTCTTTTGTACATTCTCGTTTATTATTACTGTTTGCATATTCCCTTACTTGTCATTTCTATTGTCGGTATTTCTATCATTTGGTTGGTACTGTTTTACACATATATGGTGAGGATGAGATAAATGCACGAAGGGTGTTGCCGTGCCGTTAGACTTGATGTCTTGAGTACTTTATCACACTATGAAAGTAATGAGGTGATTGTTGTGGTTCATGGGCTTTCGTTTTAAGGAAAGGGCCGTTTGAGATGTTGGAATTTGTTAAATTGTGATTCTTTCTGATACTCGTTTATTTCCTGTTGCAGTCGCATGGTGTACTCTATTCTATTATTCTGTATTTTGGTTCTATTCCTAGTTTACATTATAGTGTTTATTAGGGAGTATCTTTTAACTAAAAATCTCGTCATTACTTTGACGGGGTTAGTCAAAATACTTACCAGTACATTGGGTCGGTTGTACTGATACTGCACTTCTGCACACTCTGTGCAGACTATTGGAGCGGAGCTGAGCTGCTGAAGAAGTTGGGGGTTGACCCTGAAGATGTTCGTGTATTCTTTGTAGAAGCTGCCACTTGTCCTTAGTAGTTTTAGACATTATTAATCTGTTCATGTAGTTTTCAAACAGAACGTGTATTTATTCATACCAGCTTTGTATATTCTAAGTCTTAGAAGCTCATGATTCGTATTACCAGATCTTGGGTAAATTTGTAAAAGTTCCGGTAAAATCCTAATTAAATTTTCTATAAGTGTATGCGGTTGTTTTCTTTTGTTAATTGGCTTACTTAGCGGATCGACTAAGGTGACATCATGACCTGTGATTTTTGGGTCATGACAATTAATCTTTGACAAGTATTTCGACGTGATTGGTATATTAATATGATTTCAGAAAAATTAAAATGCAAATAATACTAACAATACATGTAATCGTGGTTCTATAGGTTATTACACAAAAGCCTATTCTCTTTCTTCTTTTCCTAAAAGCGTAGAAAGTGTGTAATTAGCAATAAGAAATATTAAAAGAAAGAAAACAAGAAGAAGAAAAAAAGCAACAATTGGGCCCAAGCATTGCATGGGTACATCATTTAGTATTTGGAAGAAATTACTCTCTAATTTGAATTGGTAGTTTTTTATTTTTTATTATTTTTAGTTTTTCTAATTTTAAAATAATTTTAAAACTCCAATTTCAATGAATAGATTATTTTTTTTGTATTTTCCTTTTTTTATTGATAATTATAAGATATCTTTATTTATTAATTCAAGTAGTGTAACCAATTAATTCAAAATTTAAAATTCAAAAAAGAATTAGTTAAGAAAATAATTTACTTTGCCCTAGCAATGCCACTTGACATTTTGTGGTAAAAACATTTTTCTTAATGTAGTGTTTTTGCTTCTTCTATTCTATATAGATAGATATGTTATAACAAGTTATCTATAGCCTCGCTTGTACATCTTTTGACTGTTTTAGCAAAATACTATTATAGAGAATATATATTATATAAATTGATTCCAGAAAATTTGACCGTGTTGTTATAGAGAATAAAGTTCGACTGTATTTGTCAAACTTCTCCAACTAGGTATCATAATGAGTATCTTATTAATTTAGCATTAGAACAGATCAACTAGAATAAGACCAAGGAATTATCACTATGGGATTTCCTGCAACTTGTACAAAAGTAGACGTTAAGTACATATTCTTTATTTTCTTCTCTACTTGACAGCATGTTCCAAATAAAAATTGGACACTGTTCCATAACTCAAACATATAAAATGGCCATGATACCTAACTAAAAGACGATTAAACATTTTAACGTCAAGTTACGGAAGCTCAAGAAGTTGATAATGCAGAGGACATATCAGCATGCCCTCCCACCATCCTCTCGGCCTTCTCTCCCCGTTCTCCTGTTACAGTGTAGCATAGATTCATTACAAGCAATAACTTTTGACCTGAGGCTAAGTTCAGATGACAAATCAACCTAGGAAGGCAAATAACCCATTTATAGATGAAAAAACGACTATCATCATCAAAACTTTCTTCTTACCAGTGCGAACTCTTATCACATCAGAGATGGGAATCACTGCGAAAGAAAAAGAAACAGCATCAATAATTCACCATAAAACTAACAACCTTACAATAGATTAATAGTAAGAAAACGTTTATTTCGTTTAAAAAGTAAACACATTTTAAATTATACATTGTATTTTAATTTGTAATACATCAAACAAAATATTCAACAAGAAATAATCCTTGCATTACTAATCTCTACATTATTAATACCTGTAATACTAATACCAGGATTACAATCTCCGCATCGCTAATCTCTACCTAACTTGTCTCTAAACCAAAGGACCCCTAACAATATCCCAAAAGATGGACAAACTTCAATAGCCACTTTGAATTCATGGTCTCTGAAAAAAATTTCTTGCAAGGACAAACATGTCATGCTTAAAAGTTAGCAAGATAAAAAACTACGGAATATGATTGAGCATAAGCATAAGCATAAGCAGTTATTATTGTTAGATTATGAGCTAAGATGCCATTAGAATCTTCGGAATGCAGCTATACCGTGAAACCTAATAATTCAAAAAAATCAAAATATCTCTAGATTATGAGAAATTTTGTGAAATATAGTTACGTATAGCTTGTAAAATGAGTATTTCTTTTTTGTTCTCAAGTTGTAGATAAGTAGATGATTGATTTCCTAGATACGGTATGCTATTTTCTTCAAATTAATCCTAGTTTTGGTTCCAATTTCGGGAATCAAATTGTATTCTCGGGAATCAAATTGTATTTCGGGCCACCTTTGGGTTTTTTGTATTGGCAGTTGTCTTAAAAAATAATGCAGCACTCTAATCCCTATTACTTCACACGCGTGCGAAGTTGTGAAGATGTTCTAAAAAAAATAGCTACGTTAACATGAGAAACTGAGATAATTATGTGATTCAGATCTTCGCTATATCTTTGGTTTTCTTTCTTTTTTTCAGTTGTACGAACACTCCGATTAGACTGAGAAGATGGTTAAATTGAGTGAATGGAAAGGCCTACCTGATCACTTAAGGTCAGATGGTGAACATGTGTCATGAAAGTAGTAAAAGTGAGAACAAAAGCTTGCCACACATTAAGTAGCTTATGACGCTCAAGTTAAAAGTTCAAACAACATCACTTGTGACTATGGTATTGGTAATGAAATAGGTTCCCTAATGATAGTTTGAAACAGATAAGACAAGCCCCACTCAAGTGCATACATGTGAACTAGTTTCGCTGGAAACTTATAAGGACAAAGTGCTTATGCTCTTCCGTAAATTTTCTATTGCTACCGGTATCTTTTTAGTTAAAACATAGAAGAATGATTTTGAACCATTAACTGGCCACCTGCTAATACAACCTAACCATTAACTTGAGCACAAAAAAGGTCTTCTAGCATCAGACAACCTTTTGTTTGATGATCCAGTCCAGGCTTGGCTTGACATTTCAGTCATAATGGATGAAATTAAGAATAAATGCATACTCCTTACATGAGAACACACCCACCAAACAAAAAAACCATGAAAGGAAAAATAGAAGAGTGTGCATGTGTATATTGATAAATCATAAATGTATGTACATATCTTGAAAAAGCTAGAAACTGATATCATATTTTCTCATAAGATGTTCAAATATTTAAGAAGGTAAGCATCAAACCGAGGAAAGATCAATGGGGTTGGACTTTAATTAAATTATTGTGAACAAGTCACTGATGGATTTCATTGTCTGATAAAATTGAAAAGAAACGACCAATGGATTTGAGATTCCTACAGCCTTTTAATCTTATTTTAAAATAGGCTAGTATTCTTTATCTGTTTCTTCTGGTATACCTACATCAGTTTACAGTACACCACATATCTCAATGGAACCAAAAGATTTTATTTGAACAAATATGATTTGTCATTGCAAGCACCTTTTAAAAGCCTTGGTGGTATTGTTTTTTCACGCTGCATGTGCAACCGCACTAAGATTACTGCAAGCTTTTCATTTACTTTTGCTGTTCTTAGGACATTGACCAAATAAATGGAATCGCTCAACCTAGAAGTTAAGTTGAAGAACCAGTATAACTGGATTAGACGAGACACCTGAGAGATTGCAAGAACCTAAATTTGCTCAGCTTTTCGGTTTTAATAGTCAAAGTTGGTTAAAAGTAGACCATCAAATAAGACAACAGTATGAAGCAGTAGGTGAAAAGATATCAGCTACATATTGAAGGCTACTAGTTTAACCACTCTGCCTCTCATTTTTTTCTCTTTGGCACCAAAAAGAAAAGGACAGGTTTATGTTATATAGGCACTTCATTTTGCATTGATGATACCTATATTGGAGTGATACGGGTATATGCACTTCAATATGAATCCCTCAGAATAAACGAAACACCTACTTACAACTGAATGCATCTGTATTTGTTCTATATCCATATCCATTATTCATGCCCTAGGTATGGGTTAGGAGAAAAAATATTCCCCTCAGCAACCAGGGGACCGCCAATGCACCTACATTGGGGCTGAAGATAAAGTTATCCATGTGCTTAAGTCTTGAAGAGTGGAACTACTTGCTAACCCCTCTGCATTATTGGAATTAATTCAACTAATGCACACAAAAAGCAAAAACTGACTTAGTAGTGGGATTACTAATGTTTCCATATAAGATATTTAAACCGAAAAAACTGGATAAAAACAGAAAACTCGGAATTAAAAATTTTAACACTAAGTTCCCCATCTTCCTCAAAATCTAAGCAGTCACAAAACACACATCGCCTTCAAACATGTTTGACAAATGGGTAAGCCCTCTACCTTGAAGGTAAATATCTGTTCGGAATCACATTGCACGTAACAGAGTATGTGTCACACACCCATACATAGGATGTGTCGTGATAAGAAAATATAAAGCATACTCATTGAGAAAACACTAACTAAACGCCCTCAAGCTTGGTTGGAGAATTTACAGCAAATCAATGTTCATATTAACATAGCTAGTGACAGAACTCCAGATTCAAGAAGAGAAAAACTTACAGAAGATCTTTCCATCACCAATTTCACCAGTTCTTGCCTCTTCAATTATCTTTGTAATGACTCCTTCAACCTAATAAGACAGCATTACAGTTAGAAAACTTGTATATGCACAGGAGAGAGAAATAACACGTCAACCCTATACTTACACTTACAGAAAACCTGTATATAACGCAGAGAGAAACAACACATTAACCATGTATTCTTATAATCTACACATATGGTTTTGAATTATGGTGCCCAAAACTTGATCAAGGCCTTTAAAATCCGAACCTGGTCTTTGCTCACAACAATCTCCATTTTAACTTTTGCTACAAACTTGTCTTCAGAGAATTCAGAGCCTGCAAGCAGCAGATAACTTCAAAACCTGAGGAAGAGTCTATTTAAGTAAGAATATCCATGACAACCTCAAACAATAAACAGTTAAAATTGATGAATTTATTTCCTTACCAGCTTGCCTCTCGGTCAAGCCACCTTGGGCTCCAAAGCCACGAACATCAGATACAGTGACACCACGAATGCCCATTTTCAATAGTGCCTTTATAACGCAGAAAGTATGAGTAAACGATGGCATGTTTTAAATATCTTAAGGAAAATGTTTGCCTTCTATTGGGTTTTGAAAAGGAGTTCAATAGATCATCACAAATTACCAGGATACTTCAGCTTCCCGTATTGTTAAATGTTCTACCATTTTTGGAAGAAATTTTATGTGCTCCTGTGTGTGCATCGGGGGGGTTCCCTTACTCCACTCCACCCTTTTACGTTTAATATGTCCCAGTGTTATCAAAAGCGAAAAGCGCAAAAAAGCTCTAAGTTCTGATGGGGCTTTAAGCGCAAATAAAACATGGGCTTTAATGAAGAAAGGCACAAATGGAGAAAAACTACAAACATGCATCTGTAGTCCAAGACTAATATCTATAAGCATGAATACCAAATATATGGGGAAAAAAATTGAAGAAAATTTATGATAAAGTGAAAGGTCAGCTGTTTAGTGAAGCCTCTTTAAGATTACACTCATTGGCAAGGAAAAGTGTGCCTTAGAGCCTTGATGACAACAATGAAGCGCCTGCTAAGCGAGGCGAAGCGCTCAACCTGTTTTGAGCTTCGCTTCAGGGCTTAAGCGCGCCTTTGATAACACTGATATGTCCAACCCCTTAATGTTCCTTCCAATGCTAGATATTCTAAGCATATCCCGCTCTAAAGTCTGTGGCCCCTCGAACTTTTTTCAACTTATCCTCGACAAGACTTTTAGTATGAAAAAAGAAAGAATTTGTCTCCAAAAGCTTAAAGCAATTTGATGCTGATCCATCAAAAGGATTATCCTAGGGGGCATGATATGATAACATAGTAAAGAAAAATTTTGTGTATTACTCTTTACAGTGTATACAAAGAAAGAACTAGGATAAATTGCAAATAAATGTGAAGTTTCTGCTATATGCTGCATTAATGGTAGATAATCCTTCAACTACTGTATTAATGACACAATAGATAAACCATAATTCTGATCATTTGTATCTGTAGACTTAACAGAGAGCTCGACTAATTCTGAAGAGGATATGAAAAATAAAATGTGAAGAAATGGAACTTGGGCCTAATTCAATCCCAAAAAATAGTCCATGAGGAGAGGATCGCCCAAGACCATATAAGGAGAGCACAACTTATTCCCTTAGCCAATGTTTAACCCCTCCCCCCCCCCCCCCCCCCCCCCCCCCCCAATGTGGAGCGTAATGTAGAGATTAACCTTCGACTAGCTATAATTACTTAGCTATTCCAAACTTCTAATTCTCAAAACCTGAATGGTGTCAAAAAAATACAAAAGTGTGTCTATTAGCCCGAGTTCTTGTTCTTAAGTGTACGTTAACATCCGCCAATAAGAGATGCACCACTTACCGTCCTTTCCTCTGTAGGGCAATTTGGCTAAGGAGTCAAAGAATGAGGCAATCAAAAATGTCTAGATGTACCTAAGACTAGTTACCATATCATTGTGAAACTTAATGCTTATATCGGTATTGATGTTAGTAGAGCAGGCTAGCAGCATTTTAATTAACCCCTTGGGCTCTTGATCACAACTGAGATTAAAACGCTGCTCTAAAACCATTTTCCATAATAGGCTTTTCCATGATATGATCAAATGCAAGATTGGGGTCGAGTAAAGAGCATTTAAGCAATTATTATTATTTGCGCATGCAACATTAAGGATCACAAGAAGAGAAGATCCAATTTTTCTAACATGCATATGGAAAATCCGAGTGCTTACCGAAGAAACCTGTTGAATTCTCCACGGTCTAGTCGATTCCAAAATTTGCAGCAAAATGAAACATGCAAAACTGATGAATGAATATGCAGATTTAAAGAGGATTAAAAAAAAAAGGGAGAAATAATAAAAGTGATGCACCTTAGAATTGCTTCGACTTTGTAAAAATGGGCATCGGGGACAAAATCTGAAAAACCCAAAGTACTAAATCAAAAACAACAACACAGAGAGGAAAATCTTGACTGAAAATTATGAAGTGGGTTTAAAGCAAATTGTTGAATTATGAGACCTGGGGAGCTTTGGGCTCTGATAATTGGGAAAACACGAGCATTTGGTACGCGTTTGATGGTGAGTTGCGAAGGGAAGAACTCACGGAGGTTGTTGAGTCGAATGGTAATATTGGAAGTGAAACTAGGCAAATCTTGGAAGTGTGAAGGGGAGGAGTGGAGGGAGAAGCTGGATTTGGAAAGTGAGGCAGTGGCCATTGAGAAAACGAATAATAGAAGTGAGAGAGTAACAGAAGACGGAAAAAGGAAGTTAAGTTGTTATTCGATGAGGTCTATGCCTCCAAGGGCACCTTTGTTTTAAAAGGATTTTCAGACTCTAGCCGGACCTCTGTTTTAAAATGGAGAATTGGGATCAAGGGCGGAGCACTCATAGCGGTGGCAAATAGGTGGGTTGGGTTGAATTTGGGCGGGTTAAGATGGGTTAGGTTAATAAAGGGGTAATTGTTCAACCCAATTTAAAGTGTACTTGGGCTAAGATGGATTGGGTCAAGATGGGTTAAATAATAGGTCATAGCCCAACCCGCCCAACCCGCCCAAATATTTTAGAACCATGTGCAGAAAAAAAACTTTTTATCTTAAAATGTGTAAGTTATAAAATATTTTGCGGGGGAGGAGTGGGTGGGTAGGTGGTGCAGAAAAATAAAAAAATTAAAAATACAAAAAATGTAAAAGAAAAATTTTTAAGGGGGTTTTCGCACGGGATTGGTGGTGGTAGGTGTGGGTGAGTGGTGCAGAAAAATAAAAAAACAGAAAATTGAAAAAAAAATAAAATTTAGGCAACTAAGTAAATTTCTAGATAAGTTGGATTGAGACCCATTTGTTTTGGGTGAGTTTCATAGGTTGTATTTGGGCTGTTTAATGGGTCAGAATGGGTTATAAAAAATAATGGGTTAACTTGGGCTCAGCCCAAATAGACCCATGAGGTAAAATGTTTGTCGCCCAACCCATTAATATTTGGACGGATAGAATGGGTTTGGGCTCAAATTGTCACCCCTAAGCACTCGTATAATGTATGGGGCTTAGTTTCGTGAGACTTACGCATCAGTCGTAGGGGCTTACGCCCCGGACACTCCCAATGCCCAGCGTACGGGACTCACTTAATAGAACTTTATGCAATTGTGTGTAACTAACCTTGTAAATCCATAAATTTTCTTAACAAATCGTTAAGTATAATCATTAAGTTGAGAGTATTTTATGTCATAATTAAAATAAAAATTATTGCATGTTATCCACTAAGACGGCCATGATAGTAACTTTTAAATAATCTTTCATTTAAAAAGTATTTATTTATTAGCTTTTGTTATGTCTATATTATATAATAGTCCAAATTATTTTTATAATTATTTTTCTAAATATTATTTTTTTATGTTTACGAGATACAATACTTATTAATTTAATAGCTCAGTATTAGCGACCTTCCTTCAGCTGGCTTCGCCCTATCTATTCATCTATTTTCTCAAATGGATATTTAGGGATCTCTCTTGTTCATAGATCTTGAAACCAAATCAATATCCATTTCTTAATAGATCTATTTATCGATAGAAAGATATAGATCTCTATATGGATCTATCTCCATATCTAAATATGGAAGAACCGACACAACAAGGGCGTAACCAACTATTTACAAAAAAATAAGTTATTATGATATTGTATGGTAACTTATGTGTCACTTTGTTAAATTGTTGAAACTTAAAAATAAATGCTAGAGAATCATATATAAATTGTGAATTATGTTTTTATATAAATTCTCTTTTAAACGGAAAGCATATTAAATAAAAGGAGTATTTTAAAAAAAAAATATCAAATTATAAGATCGAAATTCTTTCAAGATTCATTACTCCTCAAGAGATACGTATGAGATTTCGTATAGAATACATTACTTTTTTATGTTTGAGTTGTAACGACGTTGCAGCTAATTTGCATATTATGATATATGTCATACTTTTCGTATTATTCATAGTTCAATTATAATTTATAAATATTTTAAATAGATTATTTGTTATAATTTTTTGATTTTAATGTAATTTTTATAATTATGTTTTATTTTATGCTATCTTAAAATTCTTGAAATTAGTAAAATTTAAAGATATGTGGGATTTACTCCCCATGTCACAGGGCTTAGACTTCGCCTCATCAGAGGTAAAACGCCTCGCCTCACAACCCCGCCTTTTAAACATTGGCACGGACTCGCCCCCTGCGTGAGGGCACTTGAAAAATGTTTTGAGATTCATGTATGCAACTTGATTGTGTGAGGTTTATATTTCAAGTGTCCAGTAGGTCACATGAGGTCAGGGTTGGAAGCGTGGAAACAACCACTTGTAGAAATATATGGTAAGATCACATACAATAGACCCTTGTGGTCCGGCCCTTCCCCGGACCCCACGCATAGCGGGAGCTATATACGGGTGAAACTAGGACTAATGCACACCTCGATTTCCCGGTGGATCAAACGAAGTTGAGAGTATAAATATATGAGATTGAAATCGAAGCTGGGAACTCTTTGTATCAAGGCCTGAACGGAGTGCTCACATCAGACCTGATAAGACGACACACCCCAGACTCGAGACGAGTTCTGAAAATTTGGGAAGCATAATGGATGATTGTAGGCGACAGATATAGGGTCGTGCTATCCGTAACCAACCCGATATCATGGCGCAAAACTCGCTTGATGCTGGTTACGAATTAGTAAATAACGAGAGAGGGGGATTTTTACCTTTTAAGACTTGAACTAGGAGTGAAACTCTCCTACTATATAAAAGGGAAGTTTTTTTCTTTGATAGCATATATTGTAACATGCAAACCAAGGCAATACAAATTCATTTTTCTACTTTCTAGCTATTGCAAAGTTCTTATTTTACTGTTGTTTTCCATACACAATTGGTTCAAACCGAGGGTCCGGTCGAGGAAAAAACTATTGTCCATCCTAAATACGAGCATGGTCAGCCTTTTGTCAATCTTCAAAACTATGCAGTGACATGGGTCAACAAATTCCTCCTTTTTGATGATGACAAACTCTATGCTTAATCATGTATACACTTCAAAGAACTTTGTAAGGTTTTGAGCATTAATCATAGAGAATCCAGGTTCATTAGGTTATAAATATCACTTTAAACTTTAAAAATAATTTGAAAAGTTCAGCACAAACTATTTTCCCCCTTTTTGCATCATCGAAAAGTTTGCAAAATGATATACTTACCAGTTTTATTAATTATTACTCATGGCCATTGAGGCAACTGCAAGTGCAAAGCATGATTAATCAACACAAGAAACCAATAAAATGTTAGTTAACTTACAAATTGAGACAAGTCAATAACTAAAAGCAAAATTCATTGATAAGTAACGATAATCAACCACCACATAGAAAAACAAAAACAACCAACCATGAGCAAAAAATAAATAAAAAGAACTGAAACTGATAACTGGTCTTAAGATGGTTTAAGGAAGCTCTAAGAAGCCTAAGGATGGGAAGGTGCAGTGGAGGTTGTGGACTTGGATTGTAGGAGAGACACCATCTGCTGAAGAACACCCCCGTTCTTTTCTTTCTCCTTTGCTAATTCAGATCTAAGAGCATCACGCTCTTCTTCAACCTCAATCACACGAGACTTTAAGAGAAGGATCTCCATATCCTTAATCTCGTTTTCTTGCACCAAAGTTCTAACTTTGTTGTTGACTGGTTTCTTCCTAGATTAACCAGTTTCATCCACAGGAACATTGACATTGTAGTCACATGTAAGCAAAGTTTCCTTCCCAAAATAATCTTTGGTCGTAGCCATCTCAGCCTTCTTTACTGGAACCCCAAAATGTGCAAACACTGCTGTCAGTATGAAGCCATAAGGAATTGCATGTGCCTTGGTTCCGTTCACCACTCTGTCAAGGAGTTGGATGATAAAAGCTGGCCAATTAATTTGCTTTCCCCTGTACAAACATTCCATCACAGTAAGATCCATATAATTTGCCATGTGCCTTCTTTCTTGTCTAGGCAGTAGGAACTTAATGACGAACTCAAAGAGTAGCTTGTGCTCGGGCTTCATCTCACTCTTGTAAACCGGCCTAGGTTCAATCTCCTTCTCACTATCACTAAAGAACCTGGTGATGTCGATTGCTGAGGCCATCCCATCTAGACAAGGATATCTCTGCCTTATATAGTCCTCATAGCCCTCAGCTGGTATGTTAAGAATAACACCCAGTTCTTTGACATCAAAGGAAACCTCAATTCCTTTGACCATAAACGTGACCCTGCCTTCCTTGACACTTTCATTCCCCATAAACTCTACCAACTCAGCTCTTGCCAACCTGCCTTCCATGCAAAGGACCAGGTCCTTCCAGCCTTGTACCTCTAGAGTTTCCATTAGATACTACATACTAGGCTCCTCTTTATCCTTCACCAGCTGGCCCTTTAGTATTGTTTTTTTTTTCTAAACTTGGTAACCCCATCAGTCACCACTCCAATTTCCTTCTCCTCTTCTCCACTCCAGTCTGCATCATCATCATAAACAACTTTCACTCTCTTTGGCTTGGCCCTGGTCTTCTTAACAGATTTTGTTAGTGCGACAGACATCCTAGCTGACTTCTTTGAAGAAGCCTTAGCCTTTGTGGGTTTTGGTGTCTCAGCCACACCTGGAGCAGGTTGCTCCTCCTGTTAGACCAGGTCCAACCCAGTTTCTTCAATCTCAATAGCCTCAGCAGGCTCTCCAACTTTTGCTTTTCCTTTTGCTACCCTCTTTTTCTTGCTCTCCTTTAGAGCCTTTTCTAATTTTTCTTCTTCTTCTCTCACAGTTCTACGAGTAGCTCTAACTTTTGGAGTAGAAACATCAGCAACTTCAGAAATTTTCCTTTTCTTTGAAGTAATTGGGTGAGTTGCCTTCTTGGGTTTCTGACTCCTTCTCTTGGGGTTATAAGACTCCCCCAGTTTTCTCAACCTTTCCGTCAATGTTTTTTCCCCCGATGAACCAGGTTCATCTATAGCTTTCTTCAGACTTGCAAGACCTGCTGCAGCTTCCTCTACTGTGCTTCCCCCTAAATCAGTGACTTCTTCTCCCCTAGTTTCAGGAATGGGGACACAGATGACCAGCATGTCACCATCTTCCCTAGATCCCCTCACATCTTATTCTCCCTTTCCCTCAAGAATTCTTTCTTTTCTCCCACCCTTCTTTCTTCCAGGTATTTCGACATCAATAACAGACCCTACCAACACGAATCTTTTATCAACAGAAGTAAGTTCAGAATTGATTTCAAGATTACCCTTTTCAGAACTGGTTGAACAAGGTGCTTCTTCCTCATTAGCTGATTTGAAGGAATCATTGGATGAATCTGACTTAGTGTCTTTGTCTGCTTTAATAAGATCCTCCAAGAATTTTTTCCTAGCCCCAAAAGCAACAGATTTTCGGGCAAGAACTTTAACACGACGATTCTTGGGGGCAGGAGTAGGGTTTGGAGTGGGTTCAAGAATGGGTGTGTTTTCAGGGGATGATGGAATTTCTGGTGATTCGGAGCTGTAAACAGATGGAGAATTGGAGACAGATTCAGAATTTCCTTCATCGTAATCACGATTAGGTGATGAATTAGATGAGGAAGCTGGTGGAGATGAAGACATTTTTTTTCTTTGTTAAGAGGAAAGGACGAGTTTTGCAGGTTTTGGGTAGTGTAATATGAGTTAAACTTGATTTGAAGGAAGCTTTATGAGGAGAGGAGTAATGATTACCTTTTATAACATATGGCCATTAATTTTACAACGGATAAAAATTTATTCAAGTTGAAGTCTAATGGTTGTAGGAGTGTCATTGATTTGACGGTTAAGTGTTCCCTATTTTTAGGCTAATTGAGTATTGATGTGACTTCTTGGAACGAGTTCATTTATAGATTAGTACAAAGATTTAGGAATGAACCAATTATGGATAGACTTCAGCTCATGTGTGATTGTAATTGAATTACTATATGGAGAAGAGTACGTACCTTGTCAGTCAGATGAATCATCATAGATTAACCAGGTTCATCCTGTTTGAAATCTTTAAATTGCCTCAATTTACAAAGATAGATAAACATTATTAGTATCCAGGGAATCATATTACTACATGGCACATGAGTATGGCAATAAAGACATAATGCTGAGCAATTATTGATCTGATTAAGTACCTAATTAAAATTTTTCTAGCCAAAAATTCATTTATATAAAGATTTTCTTTCTCTTCAATCGGGTGATCTTAATCATCCCTAATTCCAGCATGTTTATCTCAAAATGCTCCCTACTAAGTGCTTAGTGAATATATCAACAATTTGATGATCAGTAGCACAAAATTCTATTGAGATTATTCCTTTTTCATAGTTATCCCTTAAGAAATGGTGTCTAACATCTATGTGCTTAGTCCTTTTGTGATGGACCGGATTCTTCGTCATACTAATAGCACTAGTGTTATCACAAAATATAGGAATGCATCCCACATCAATACCAAAGTCCATGATTTATTGTTTTATCCATAACAATTGGGCATAGCAGGTTGCAGCCACATATTCAGCCTTAACAATAGACAAGCTACTGAATTTTGTTTCTTGGTTGCCCAAGACACAAGGCATGAACCCAAAAAGTGAGTCATACCTGAAGTACTTTTCCTGTCAACCAGGAATCCTGTATAATCAACATCAGTATATCTGATCACGCTCAACTATGTCTTGTAGAAGACTAAGCGGGCGTTGCAAATATAATC